>JAEQML010079437.1:0-11992 GCA_016904865.1 Pissodes strobi | reverse complement strand
AAGGACAAAGTAAAAAAAATTGCTAATTGATGTAATTCCTTATGAAATGACGGATTTTTTCAGGCAAATTTAATTTAGTGTCGTATGTAAGTTTTATTGTGTGTGATTTTTGTTACATTGTTGATATTTTACTTTATTTTAGCTTTAATCTTTTATCATTACTTTGAATTTTAGACATCTGCAGTTTACATTTTTTAACTCAATTTTTATGTGTAATATACATATGAAAATAATGATTATTTCTATTTTATTCTATCATTTTATTTTTCAAGTTTGAGAATAACTAAAAACCCTTTTTAAATAGATTTTTTTTTCAAAACTTTAAATAAGGACCTGGAATTGGAAGTACTATTTTAAAAATGCATAAAATGATGATTTTCAAACGTGTTTTTTTACGCATAAAATTTGCCAAAATCTTTATCGCATTGACTTAAAAAAATTAATAATTATTGGCAGTGTTTCATTTAAAATTTAAACTTGGTTTCTCCACTTGTCTGCGCAAGGTGTATATAACAAATTTCAAAAACTTTAGAGGGAAGCTCCTTATTGAAAAGAAAGAGTAGTTTTTTGCCTAAACTTTGGGCCAATAGTTAATTAAGCATCAGCGAAATTCACGTTTTTTTTTAAATTTTTCTTCTAAAAACAATAAGCGAGAGAGGATTTTGGCAAAATTTTATGCGTAAAAAAACACGTTTGAAAATCATCATTTTATGCATTTTTAAAATAGTACTTCGAATTCCAGGCCCTTATTTAAAGTTTAGAAAAAAAAAAATAATTCTATTTAAAAAGGGTTTTTAGTTAGAATAGAATAGAAAATAGAATAGAAATAATCGTTATTTTCATATGTATATTACACATAAAAATTGAGTTAATAAAAATGTAAACTACAGATACCTAAAATTCAAAGTAATGATAAAAGATTAAAGCTAAAATAAACTTCCCTTTCAGCCCTAAATTAATTTATTTTTTCTGAAAAATTATTTTTGTTTTTTTTTTCAGATTATAGTTGTAAAAAACTCAAAAAATACACAAACACATTTTTATTGACAATTTTTCAGAAAATCAACGATGTCTTGTAATGGGCATAGTATTGAAGATATTATGATCAAAGAATTTTTTGAAAACAATAAATAAATCTAATGTTTTTTTAGATAGAACCTAAAACTATGGGTTTATATAGGTTTTTCTTTACATCCGGGATTTTTACATCTCGTTGCTTCCGCATTATCGTCCAGCTCTAGCGTATGGTCAACAAGATCCAGTTGGATTTCGCGCAATGGTCTTACTATAATTTTTTTTATGGAAGTGGCGTATTTGGTGGTGTTTGGCAGAATGATGTTCTTCCTGATCTTCTTTTTAGTTCTGCTGGATAGTTTTGGCGTATCAAACACTTTGCGAGGTGCATCTTGAAATGAAGAGAATCTATGATTCCGCGACCTTCTTTATATTCCAACCAGCTATCGGTACATGCTAAGTCAATGGCGTGAAAAATCATCCGTAGCGTCTACTTTCGGTATTTTAATGACTATTTTACTAGAGTCTATTACACCTGCAATAAAATCAGTATTCAGTTGCACCTTACTGGTGGTTGACAAAACTAAGCAACATGGTATTTCAGCGGCAATTTTTTTACATTTTAAAAAAAGTAATTTCAAACTGACATAAATTTTTCCATTAACACGAGTTTTTATGTGAAAAAATGAGTTTCTCAAGTGAAAACAGATTTGGAAGCAATTCTTTTAATCAAATAGAAGAAGCAGTTTGTAAAACAACACCTCAATATACGGTGAGATCAAAGAAGTCAGCGTGGGAACAATTTTCTCAATTTCTGCTGGAAAGAAAATATAAATTAGAAAGAGATAATTCACCGGAAGATTTATCAAAAATTTTAAAAGATTACAGATACAACATGAAGAAAAAAAATGGTGAAGATTATAAAGAATCAAGTATAAAGTCTTTATGAAATACCACTGCCCAAATGGTTCAAGATAAATATTATAAGGAATTTGACAGCAAAATTGTTCCTTTTCAAGACATTATATTTAAATCAGCTCGCTTGGCCAGAGATGCGAAACGTCGGCAACTGCAAGCAGCACCAGAAAAGAGGAAAGTAAGTTCGAAAGCATTCACATTGGAACAACTTTTGAAAATGGCGGAATGCTACGAAGAGAACAATCCAGACGGGTTACAGAAGATTTTTTTCACGTTTGCTCCTTTGAACTTGCCTGGCGCGGTAATGAAGCTGCAAATTGCAAAATGCATTATTTTCAAAAGGAACTTGACCTTAAAGGTGATTTCTCTGGGCGAGTTGAATATAATCCAATATTTTCGAAGACTTTACAAGGAAGTTCAAAAGTACTAACAAATATTAAATGGCTGGTTAAAAACAAAACTAACGAACGTGTGTATCCAGTCCGTCTATATGTGAAGCTTACGGAAAAAAGAGCAACCAATCCCAGCCTAAAACAGAGAGGCTGTTTTTGACTGTCAATCCCAATTGGAAAAAAGGAGTATGGTATAAAAACATGCCTTTGGGAATTAACAGTATATCAAAATGGACAAACCTTCTGCGGAAAAAATGGGCCTGAACACTAAAAAGTGTAAGATTACAAACCATTCCCACCGATGGTCTGCAATCTCTACGTTGCCAAGAAAAGGAGTTGGTGACCAAGAACTTATTAAGCTTACAGGTCATTCTAGTACTAACTATTTAAAACCATACTTGCAACTAAACCCAGAGCACCACTTAAAACTTATTGAAAATCTTCGAGAAGAGGTCTCGGCTTCTAGTACGAGTGCAACCCAGGACCAGATGCAAAGAAATTCTGCTATAGTTGAAAAAAATAACGCGCAAATCATCAACTACAATAATTGTAATTTTTATATAAATAAATAGTTTTTACGTTTCTTATTACTGGATTTGTTAAAAAATTAAATAAAAGTTGTTTAAAAACATACGTTTTCTCTTATTTATTCTCGCTGTCGTAAAATAGTCATGTCGAATACCACTCGAAAAAAAATTATGTCTGCCATATTTTCTCCTGGCTTATTGAAGTTTGTTGCCTTTGGCAATTTCGCTTATGACATTTTTTACAATAATGTCATTCGCGAAATTGTCAAGCAACAAACTTTCATGCCAGTCAATAATATTGCCGACAAATTTTTTTCTCTTGTGGTATTATATATGAAAATACCATAGAGTTATCTATATTCCATATGCACCTGTTACAAAGCTTGGCCACTTCTAGTCTTTCAATTTCCTTGTAATCTTTCATTGCTTTGTCCCATCTTTTCGCCAGGGTCTTTATCGCCTTTGCTAAAATTATTTTGTCTTCAGGGGTGGATTGCCAAAGCAGCGTGAATTTGCTCGGATTTCTAGAAGATTGTATGCTGATGTAAAATAATTATCAAATTAGAGATAATGTCCTTTTGTAATATTTTCAGACGACATCAAGACTACGGTTGCAATCAGACTGAATTTTGCTAGAATCTCTTTGTCAAACGCAGCTGTTCAACCCTAATAAATGAGAAATTCATAGGCAAGACCACCACGACTTCATAAAACAACACTCCACCGACATGACTTTCCTTTCACGGGTTGAATAATTGACAGCTTTCCAGTGAATGACACCATTTGCTCGTCGATAAAAAGTTTCTGTTCCATTTGTAACTCCATACACCTTTTTCTGACTGAATCATGCAATGGTCGTACCTTGCACACTGCACACTGCACACTGTTTTCTGCTGGTTTGGCCAAATTATTCGCGACATATAAATTATTACGCAGATGAAAAAACAACGACGTCTGGTTATAAAACAGGAACATACGGAATGCTTTATTCAAATACATTGTAACTCTTGGAAATCTCAAACATGACATGATGATATGAAGGCCAACAAGACTTTTTATTTGTTCATCATATCCTGTTGCAATGCATATGAATTAGTCATTTCCACCATTGTAGAAAACATTTCTGGAGGAATTGTGTTGATAAAAGTAGCCTTCTGCATTAGGAAACGAAACATTATCTTGAAAAAATTTCCAGTTTTCCATTTGATGTGGAATTCCTTTGTCACTTCTATCCCTAAAGTAGTATGCTATTAGTAATACTTTTTTCTGTTCCTACGCCTGCCTATCTGAATAGCCTGCCGAAGCCCGCTTTTTTCCAAAATGGTCTCATTTATCTTGCCATTTTCTAAACACCTGGAGTAAATGAGATATTGTCAAATTGTGCGAGTATTTCCTCATCATTATCACCTTCACAATCATAATTTCTTCGAGGTACGCCATAACTTTTTCGCATTCAATTTCAAGCACATCAGCATCTAAAAAAGATAATAGTATTGCCGCATCTTTTGGATTTTCAGAATCAAAAAATTTTCAAAAAATACTTAGTCCCGATGTCCATTATAATGGACATGAATGTTGATATCAATTTTGTAGCGTTATTTTGGTAGTTGTGTGCATACAAATGATTTCACATAGTTTCCTTAAAAATACTTTGAGCAACGTGACGCTCCAGACATGGCGCTTCTCTTTTTAGGCTATTTAGTACCGAAGTAATCACAGATGGCGTCAGGTGCGTCAATTCCCTTCAATGTTAGGTTCATTGGCGTACACAGATAGTATTCTTTATTACCAAGA
Organism: Pissodes strobi; assembly: GCA_016904865.1. Lineage (NCBI taxonomy): Eukaryota > Metazoa > Arthropoda > Insecta > Coleoptera > Curculionidae > Pissodes > Pissodes strobi. The sequence continues at coordinate 7,347 of JAEQML010079437.1, read as the reverse complement.
AAACACATTAAATTGATGACTGTTATTGTTAAAAGGCACACTTGGCATATTTTCCTTCCAAAATAACTGGGAAGGGTTTAAGTAGACTTTCATTAACACTTTTGTTAACCAAGCTTTTAACAACTTAGGAAAAACCTAAATTTGGATGAACTGGTTCATTTAGCAACTTTTTCTCTCTTATAGTTTTTTCATAGAACCAACCGTTTTGAAATAAAAAAATTAATGCAGCAGCATTTTTTTATAGAAAAATCTCGATAAATATGCCAAAGTGTCTTTTAATGACAATAATACTCCCACAAAATTTCATCATTTTCTTCGCTTTTAAAGCCTATTTTTTCTGCCATCATTGCTCTTTGTATATCGTCCAACCATGCCGCATTTGGTCTTTCTTTCTGGTGGTGCCCATCGCAGCAATTTTTTGGGGAGCTTTCTATTGTCAACTCCACTTTCCCTACACGGCGGTACCACAAAAGTTGCGTCCTTTGGATTTCCTCTATAATTATTGTCTCGACTTTCATTACTTCTCTAATTCAGCAGTAACTGGTTCCATCCTTGAAATTGTAGCTACTTGTCTCCAAATGATCATTTCAGGAGCAAGAAGCCTTCGTTCTAAACATTTTGGTAAATGCTATACCTAACATCCAGACAGTACTATGCTTTTAAATATGGCATTATATGTGTGACGATTTTAAGAAATACTTTTGATCGTAAAATTGAGTTCAAAGATCCTATCATTTTTTCCCCTTAACGTTATCTCTTTCTATGTTCGATCACCTGTTTCAATTTTTGTTCCTAAAAGACATGTTCCTATGTTCTCATCATGTTGCATTATGTAGTTCTTCTTCTTCTTTTCCAATACAAAGGCATTTTGTTTTTAAAGGATTTTCCGACAGTCCACATTCTTTATATTTTTTAGTTTATTTTATTGCCATGGACTCAAGATCCTCTTTATCATAGGAAATAGCTATCTGCTCATCTGCAACATGAAGGATATATAGAGTTATAGTATCATATATGCGCATACCCGTTTTACAACATGCTCTTCTCCAATTTTGTAAAGCTTTATTAAGGTAAATCTTGAACAACGTGGAAGAAAGGCAGCATTCCTCTCTGAGACCTTTTGCAACAGGAATGTTCCTGTTATTTCAGTTCCTATATTCTTCGTACAGCTGTTTAAAAGCCATTACTGCAGTGCTGTCTATTCGAAAAGTATATCCTATAGTTATTGAACGAGAACTGTGTTATATGCTTTGGTTGGATCCAAAAATAGAAGATACATTTGTATTTTGAGCAGTCATCTCTTCTTCTCTTTTTATGAATGGGGGTGATTCATGCCTCTTTCCACCTCGAGAAGACCTGTGATGTAGATGTGTTCTATATTGTTGTGGAGGATTCATGTTTACCTTACAATTAGTTGCCTTTTTCTCCACTATGATTGTCATCTTGTCAAAGTCCATTCAAAACTTGACAAATTTTTGCGATAGCTTTTTACTGTTATTTGCATTTACTAACGATTTTCATTTTTAGATTTTCTAGTTCTTGACGTCGAGGACAGTTTGATCCCAGAAACGTCAACAGTTCTTTTCTTTATAGATATTTTAGCTTCGTAAGGGTCACTAAACTAGCACTTGTGCTGTTTACATCCTGGAGCCAGAGCCGAAGAGGCTCCATCATATAGGAAATATTAGTGGAGAAAAAGGCAACCAATTGTAAGGTAATCGAGAGGACCTTCTCTCCATTTATATATCTACTGAAGAATGCCTTCAGGTGCATAACGAATTTCTGGGTCCCATCATATTTTATTTGCTCGGTGGAAATTCCTTCCGGCCTGCTGGCCTTATTATTTTTTATGTTTTTGATAGCTTTTGATATTACGTTTTCATCCACATTGGGTGATTAACCTTGCGAATTCGTGATTTCAGATATGTGGACTTCCTTCAGTTGCTGAGTAGCGATCTTTCCATGTGCTTATCTATATGGGTTGGTATTAGTCTTGTTTATATAATAAACCACCTTTTATTTTCAACAAGGAATCAACTAAATCGTCCATTAAACACAAATCAGCTTTACCGAATCATTGACACATCCTGTACAACACTGACTAAAATTAAAAAGTATATATTCGAATTAAATTACCCCCGACTTCCGACACCACTACATCATGCCACGACCACGGAAACAAAAGACGACATAGCGTTGATGTTGAATTGTTTTCTTCGTACAACGGTTATCGAATCACTCGATCTAAATAACTTTCTGCCGGTCTGTAATTCAAAAGGATTGAATAGCGACACGATGCTCATTTATTCGCCTTTTGATATTGTCTGGGCGAGGTTTTCACCAATATTAACCTCTTTGTGTTTCGGAAAAGTGGCTAGTAAATTGTTTTTGTTCTTAAACACGATGCATAAATAGAGTTGTATTTATTTTTCAATAGAAAATGTCGCTTCGACGAGGGTCAGCGACAGTGACATGTAACGTTTCATAATTATTCTGATGTAATCTGGGGTGTACCCCATTTTTGAAATTTGAAAATATGCCTTTTGGAAAGATAGAATTTTCGTGTTTGGAAAAATATTTGATCAAAAAACTGGAGCCTGTATAGAAAAGATATCAAATAATTACAAAGCATGTTTTTTAACATTTTTTTAACGGAGGCGAGACACCCCAAGGTGTAAAAATAAGAGCATGAAATTCTTCGCTCCAAAAACGAAAAATACGAAAAAGTTTGTCTGCTTTTATCTTATTTCAAAAATAATTAATGCCTTTTTTCTTCATTCGTCACGTTCCCAGTTAATTTTAATATTTCAACTCACCTAAAAGGCAAGCAATACATTTTTATCTCCAAAAATGCATCTGTGCGATATAGTTGTGCTCCTAAATCACAAAGCTTTTATATCTTAGACGTCGAAAGCGCATACTTTACAAAATCGGCAATAATTCGCGAACGGTCAAAACCGTCGAGATTCCTTTGTTATTTCTGTCATTTTTGCCGGAATTGAAGAAAAGACATATTGCGAGATGTGCAATGTGCATGTTCCATCTCCGGCAGAAGTTTAAAGTTTTAGAGATTGAGGCACTTTAGATAAAAGGATTCTAAATGAATATGGCTTCCTCGCAGATAAAATCGTACGGAGTACATGCACTTTCTAGAGGGAGTCATTTAGCATTAACGTGTTTCCTAGAACTATTGTTATCTAAGGCAGATGTCGCAGAAGATTTTCGTTTGGATTATTCAAATTGCACCAATAAGAGAATTTTAATGAAAGACACGGTGAACGTGGATAAGATTGGGTCTAGCTTAGCCTAGCCTAGCCTTGCGCGAACATATGTAAAATGCATTGGCGGCTAGGCACATAGACGTACTACCATATAATAGTTATTTTTGTTACAAGTACCTAAAATGGAGTTTTTCAGGACGAATCATTGCTGTTTCCGGACGAGGCGTTAGCCGAGTCCGGAATAGCAGATGAGTACTGAAAAACTTCATTCAGGTATGTGTGACAAACACTATTTTTTGTCATACGCTCCCAAAATTTAATTTTTATTTATACGCTTTTTGCAATTCTTCAGAACGCCTAAATTTGCAAATTTACCATAATTTTTGAAATCATAATGTACGACAAAGTTAGCTTAGAATTTGATATCGTAGCAACTATTTGACAATTTTGTCATGTCATTCAAAATTTAACATTTAGACATATTCAGGAATTTTGGAATAGTCCGTAAAAGTTGCCATGACGACTTTTAGGGACTAGGCCTAAAAAGAAGCATTTTACGGACTCAAATGAGTCCGTAAAATAGCTATTTTTGGGAGCGTATGACAAAAATGAATTTATAAACACTATTTATAATAATTGCCACTAATTCCTGATTGTGTGTGATTGATTGCTGAGTACAAATCCCATACGGCGAATTGGGGTGAAATTGACTTTGCAGAATGACTTTGATTAATAATTTTCAAGTCTGGAATACTTGAATTTGCCGCGTTTATTTGCTCGACGCTTGTAAATTTTCATTCGATATACACGTGTGGAGTAATTGCATGGTGTTTCGTTCGTGTTTAACTTGTTCTTCTGGAGTGCCAGTACGGTACAAGTATTTCATTAGAATTTCAACACCTTAAAACTTTGCGTACTGTCTCAATATGTCAAATGTCATGGATTTTTCTGCCCATAGTTAGCATGCCCATGCTAATGCTAACTCAATTGGGTTTATTGATTGTTGACGGTTGAATTTAAATAATGTACCATGGGGTCAAATTGATCATAATATGGGAGTGAAGTTGATCAGTGTTAATTTTGATTTTGAAGGGCGTACTGCCGCAAGATTGAAAGATAATCTTCTTCGTCCCAATTGGAGTATCCCCTACTGAAAAGGGACAACGATGAAGTTACTCAAAGGCTTACTGAGGTGAGCCCGTGCAGGTTTCGAGGGAAACACTGAAATCTTTTCAGACAGCAAAAATATGCACTCGCTGGTAATAACCTATATAAATACAGAAAAGTAAATATTTCTTTGCAGGCTAAAGCTTCCATTTTATTTATTTAAATATTTAATATGAACCATTGGATTTATTCAAAAAAGTTTTGATTGACTGACAAATAATATCCTGTCAAATGTTCATCGCTTTACGTTTGAATTTGGAGCGTTGAGCATCCGGGTAATGAATGAAACTGAGCCATCACGCATCACACTCGGTTATTTACCGCTCATTCGGATAAAGTCGGCTCGGGAGAGAGAAACAGTCCGCGGAGCGAGAAAGCATTCCGTAATCTCCTTTACGGGCGTTGCGCAAATTTTATCCTGCTACTAGCACATTCGGGTAAAGCAGCTGCGTTTTTAGGCCCACTTGGTTTTTTGGCTATCCATTTTCTGCTTCAGAGTTATTACGACAATAATCAAAATGTTGCTTCGATACACGATAACTATCGGAAAAATTAACTAATTTTGATGCAAATTTCTAAACACATTCTATTTGAAGTCATTCAAACTCAAACTTCAAACTATTTAAATTATTGACAATCGGAATATGGTAATTATTTACTATCCGAACGCACGCCTATTTTTGAAATTTTTGGGACAATAGTCATTTTAGGTGATTAAAAGTAATGAAGTTAAAAAGAATCCAATGGCGGAGGTTGCAAATTTTAAGTTTTGGTAAAAATATTAGACGTTAAGGTGAAATAGCGGATACTAAACAATTACCACATGACTGCTAGTTTACTATCTGAACGCATGCCAATTTTTGAAAATTTTGGGGCTATAGTCATTTTAGTTGGTTGAAAATAATCAATTTAAAAATAATTCAGTGGCGGAGGTTGCAAGTTTTAAGTTTTGGTGAAAATATTGGTCATCAGAGTGAAAGAGCGGATACTAAAACGTTTTGGGATAATAATTATTTTAAGCTCTTAATAAAGTATCATCTAATGGCGGAGATAAGAAATTTCTAGTATTGGTACAAATATTACATATATTATACGAATTCAAAAGTACAATAATTACAAACTAAGAACGAAGCATTTGAAACAATAATGATTTAAGATGGTGAATATAATAGTGACACTTCTTTGAAAAAACATGGGTTCTAACATCAGCATTATTTTTCTTTTTGAACAGAAATTCTGCAAGATATCCGACCATATGTGCTTCCTTTCTATACCGTATCTGGGAATGCCACCTCTGACATCTCTCCAAACACGTTCAATATTTTGAGTATGAATTGATCTAAAATGATATTAACAAATAGTTAATAAGATTAGGGTATTGCTAGTTGCTAGTTATTTACTATACGGGCGCACGCCATGTTTCTGGATTTTTTTTCTCGTAAATTATTTGATTCTATAGAATTATAAGTCTTAAGAAGTTTTTGGTGGCGGACATCAGTATAAGGTGTAATTTTTGAATACCTGCCTCTTGTTATTGTATAATTGTTTAAGGCTATCTGCTAAGCGCAAACCCTACTTTGTGCAAGCCCGGGCGAAATCAAGTCCATTAGTTTTGATTAGTTTCGGTTTGTTTAACTCAGTACGAGATATCACGAAGTAAGGCTGGGGCCAATTAATTTGGTTAGTTTGGGTTAGTTTCGGTTCGTTTAAGCCAGTATGAGCTGGTGTGAAGAATTGCGTGGAGAAAGGTTTGCTAAAGCGTAAGCCTTTCTTCGCGCAAGGTTGGGGCAATTTAATTTGGTTAGTTTCGATTCGTTTAAGCTAGTATGAGCTGGTGTGAAGAGTTGCGCGGAGAAAGGCTTGCGTAAACCGTAAGCCTATCCTCGCGCAAGGCTGGGGCAAATTAATTTGCTGAGTTTGGGTTAGTTTCGGTTCGTTTAAACCATTATGAGCTGGTGTGAAGAATTGCGCGGAGAAAGGTTGCGCGAAGCGCAAACCTTTCTTCGCGCAAGGCTGGGGCCAACTAATTTGGTTAGTTTGGGTTAGTCAGGTTAGTTTATGTTAGTTTGGCTAGTTTGGGTTAGTTTGGGTTAGTTTCGGTGCGTTTAAGCCAGTATGAGCTGGTGTGAAGAATTGCGTTGAGAAAGGCTTGCCAAAGTGTAAGTCTTTCTTCGCACAAGGTTGGGGCAATTTAATTTGGTTAGTTTCGGTTCGTTTAAGCCAGTATGAGCTGGTGTGAAGAGTTGCGTGGAGCGTGCGCAAAGCGTAAGTCTATCTTCGCGCAAGGCTGGGGTAAATTAATTTGCTGAATTTGGGTTAGTTTTGGTTCGTTTAAGCCGGTATGAACTAGTGTGAAGAATTGCGCCAAGATAAATTTCTTCGCGCAAGGCTGGGGCCTATTATTTGGTTAGTTTGGGTTAGTTTGATTAGTTTGGGTTAGTTTCGGTTCGTTTAAGCCAGTATGAGCAGGTGTGAAGAATTGCGCAGAGAAAGGTTTGCGCGAAGAACAAATCTTTCTCGAGCAATGCTGGGGCCAGTATGCTAGTGTGAGCCTAAAAATGAGCGTGCAGTCGGATAATAAATTAGCAGCCATGAGGTAATTGATTAGTATTTGCTCTTTCACTTTGACGTCTAATATTTTTGCCAACACTTAAAATGTGCAACCTACGCCACTGGATTCTTTTTAAATTCATTATTTTTAACCACCTAAAATCTCAATTGCCCCAAAAGGTTCAAAGATGGGTGTGCGTTCGGATAGTAAATTGACAGCCATGGGGTAATTGTTTAGTATCCGCTCTTTCACTTTGACATCTAATATTTTTACCAACACTTGAAATTTGTAACCTCCGCCACTGGACTCTTTTTAAATTAATTAATTTTTAACCACCTAAGATTACAATTGCCCCAAAAGGTTCAAAAATGGGTGTGCGTTCGGATAGTAAATTAACAGCCATGGGGT
>JAEQML010079436.1:0-11992 GCA_016904865.1 Pissodes strobi | reverse complement strand
CAACTTTATTTATATTTACTAATTTAATATCAGTAATAGCAAAAAAATATCTATAATATATCTATAAAATGGAGAGAAATTTCTTGACATGTCCGCTTAACCGGGATAGGAATAGGTAGGTAATAAAAAAAGAGTTACATTGAATACATTTATTTTATTTAAAAAAATATTATAAACATATTTCACATAGACAAACAGAAAATAAATTCTCAAAGAACATCATTTTTACATTACGTCAATGATTTTTTTACTTTAAATTTGCCCATGTTACAAACTTTAAGAGTAAGTAGAGAGTACCCATGAAATAAGAGAAAAAAATATGAACAGCTCAATCAGGTCACTCATTGTGTTCTCAAGCACGTATAATCACAAATTTGTCAAGTCTCAAGGTAATTGTCAATTCTCGGCTAATATAATACGCCGCAGAAATACAGTAACACCGATGCACTGCACTATCGCTATATAATTTCTGCCTTCAATGCACTAATCAGCAATATTTTCCTTCATAAATTAAATGCCGGGTGGAAAAACTTGCACTAATTAACAGCACGCGGAGTTCGCGGAGACACTCATAGATAGTATACGCATACCACTGTGGTATGTGATAATATATACAAAACAAAGAGACACTACTGAGATAGCTCAACAGGAACAGAGCCCAAGATACAAGAACAAGATGGCGAATAGCGATGGCCTGCTACTACTACCCTTGTCTCTGCTACTACGCTAAATGAAAATGATCACGCCGATTCGCGCCAATAAACGCAGGGTCGCACAGCCAGATGCTACCATTTCTAATATTTTTCCTTTGTTAACTGTTACTGTAGTTATTTTTATTATTATTCAATGTTACTAATACTAACTAAATTCATATGGAGGTTAATATCAAAAATGCTTATTATAATTATGTATGCGTATTATTTAATGGAAATCCGTATATTAACTATTAACCATTTATATTATATAAAAACAGAAATTTATGTACTATTACAAAATTAATGTTTTTAATAATACATATGTTTTGCTTTACTGTATGTTGTTAAAGGCAACCAAATAGTGTCCAAATAAAAAAAATGTTAACGTGTAACATTTAAAATGGAATCATATTTTTATAAAAAATAAGATCTAGTTGCTATTAATTTGGCAGCATATTCGTTAACAAATACTACCCAAACAAATATTTACTTATTATTATCGACATTTTTCTTTCAGTGTATGCGTTATAATCAATTTTAATAGATTTGGTTAGTTTTGGTTAATCGTCGAATCAAGTTACGGTTAGTTTCACTTAGTTTTTACTTACCTAAGTCATTTGTACCGGTTCCGATATGTATAAACAATTTTAATAGATTTGGTTAGTTTGAGCTAGTCGTCGAACCAACTTTCGGTTAGTTTCACTTAATCTCAACTTATTGCAGTCATTTGAACCGGTGCCGGTGCCGATACGGTATAATTAATTTTGATAGATTTGGTTAGTTTGGGTTAGTTGTCCAATCAACGATACGAAAATTCCGTAACGCGAGACGAAAACATAAACCGTGTCGTGACGTAGCCTTGAAAAATCACTCTCATGAAACCAAAAGAGTATAGTAAAAATGAGGTTTCGAAGTATTATATTATTATATATTTTTAAATAAATTTTAGGTAATTCCACTATTATTGCTATCTTTGAAACGGTCAAAGCTACAAAGTTGATTAAACTAGAAAAAAGTTGCCATTATTGATGCCTTTTCAAGATCGATTTGCAGTGTTGTTAAATTCTAGTTAGATTCTGAGATAGCAATAGTGGTATCACCTGAAAATGACAACCTGTGTAGCTTTTTTTTTTCAATTTCCTCCTATGAAAATATTTTTACAACTTTGCTCAGTTTCACTTAATTTTTCACCCGGCCGGTAGTCAGTAGGGCTTTCGGTACGAGTCGATACAATCTCCTGAATACATCTCTGGTAAACGCCTGCTCATCTCCAGTTATCACGTGATATAAAAGAATGTGGCTGAATTACATCAAAAGATTTGCCGCTGAGTGAACTTTCTAGTTTGTTTATACTATGCTAATACAGATCAAAAGATGTTAACATGCTATACCAAATTATGATATTATATACAGGGTTTTCTATTTAAAATAAGGAAGTTAATCGACTTTAAAGGTGATCAAATTTGTACACGGAGGTAATTATAACCCTGTATAAGATTTTAATTTTTAAAATCTAAGGTTTTCTCATAATATTACAAGTAATAGTGTGTGTAACATCAGCATTTTAGGCACATGCAGGTAGCTTACATTTATTTGATCCCTGGAATCCAGGTATTGCATACATCTGCATGTTTGGTATCGATCTATATTTGGAGCACCCTGCCTAATCCTATTAATTTTGAAATACATGCCTAATACACCTGCATATATCCGTAAAAAATATTGTCATGACCTGAATGCGTGACGCCACGCCTTGGATGGCGTGCAGGTTATTTAGCTCAGGTTCGGGGTCGATCTACGTCAGGTGAGAAGAGATGATAAGAAAAGCACTTCAGTTAAAAATAATAATATGGTCCATTGGTTGAAGACTTGGTAAATTTATACTGTACCCGATTACTAAGGTATGCATGTCTTTTTGACTGAGGTATACTTTTGAATTTTTTGTAGGTATTTGGTTACTGTATTATAATATAGCATTTTATGAGTTGAGTTGTTTTATTTATGGTTAGCTTTGACTTATTTCCTCAGTGTTTACACTGCACTCTTAATTATTTGACAGATTCTACTTTGAAATTGTACTTGACATTTATCTTAGCTTTGACTTTACTGCTTTAGATGAAGAAATCGAGTCCACGCACATGTCTGCTGCGAAACTGGGTTTTAGGTAGAAATTATGCTTGGAGTTTGGGACTTTACGCACAAGTGTGCTTGCAAGGAAGTGGTTTGTATGAGAAACAAAGTCTCCCCAACTGATGGCTCGCTTGAGTATTTATATATTGCTGATCGCTGCACGTTTAAGGTTTATGATCGCTTGCGTTAACCGCTGACGTTATGTATAATTTCTTTTGAATGTCTACATCATAATTCCAAATTCAAGTTCAAATCTAGGGAGATACTTACTTAGAGTTAATGCATTTTAGTAGTTCGCCATATCTTGTGGTTTTTCATAGAGAGACCGCGTCCTATGAGATAGGCCACTCTTTATTGTTTAGGTTTTTTTGAGTCATTTACAAATAACTAATAATTTTTCTGAACTCATTAGATTATTACGAAAATCAATATCTTCTTATTTAAGCCTATTAAATATGTCATATTTTAGTCATGCTCTGTTGGCTGTTTAATTTTAAAGTTGCATGATAGCAAGCATTAGCAATCATTAATGTTACCGACATAACTGAAATATTAAATTTAATCATAATTTTTCGTTTATTTGATTTAAATAAATTAGGGTGACAGATTTGAACCTTATAATTTAACCGTAAATGTCAAAGTTGAAATATCTAGACATGTAGTTAACAACTTCTGCTAAAAAATATGCAAATGATTTCAACGAAAAGTATTGTTCTCTCAAGTAACCATTTGCATTAAATAATATCCTAAAATCATATGTATCAACTTTTATTACTTTTTACCGGTACCATTGGTACCAATAAAGAATATAATAATAGTTCTCAGTTCTACATCTGCGGATAGTACGGATGGTATTTCTTATTATTAACTAAAACCCATTTTCTGCTGACGTAACTTTTTGTAATTTATATTTTTATCTCATATTCAAGTCAAGGTAGACCACTGCGTGTTATAATCAATACAGAATATAAAAGTGAGTTTTTATAGCTATAAATTACCTAAATTTATTATTTAAAGTACCTGCAGTGTAGATATGTATCTAGTTTATTACATTTATAGCTTCGAAGGATGATTAGAATATTAAATAATGTGTTTTTAATAAATTAATGGTCTCAAATTGCATAATGTTGAAATTAAATATTTCGTCCAGGTTATATGCAAGTTGAGTAGAAAGCAATAATGATCCGAGATCGCTCCGAGTATAAAAATTATGTCATTTTTAAAATTCTATTTTAGAAGAAACTGATGCATACCGAAGACTTGAGTTGCTTTGTAGTTCTCATATTGTGGAAATTATTATAGATATGTTGCAAATTGTTGTGGAGGTGTCATGTTTTTTAGACAAATTGTTGCCCGTTACTCGACCTTGTTGCAGTTTTTTTGAGTAAGGCCGCTTCGGCTTTGACCCCAGGGTGTAAGTAGCAAAAGTGGTAATTTAGTGACCCTAACGAAGCTGAAAAATCTCAAAGAATGTAAAAATTGTATCAACTTTAATTATTCTGATAATCCACATAATTATCTATCTATTTCTGTACAGTTTGTACCGTTTAGTATGGATTTGTCATCTTCTCAGACAGTCAAGCAGTCATAGAAGCGCTGAGCTCAAAAACAATCAGCTCCAGAATGGCATGGGAATGCCTAGATAGGCTAAATGAATTAGGCAAAAGTAACAAATTATCCCTTCAATGGATACCAGGATACGCTGGGATAGAAGGCAACGAAAAAGCAGACCAATTAGCAAAAGTAAGAGCACAAACTCCGCTTTTAGGACCGGAACCCTTCTGTGGCATAGGGACGCACCCTACAAGGAAGAATTCAGAAAAGAAGAGCGAACCAGGGTTAAGGCAAGCAAAGATGTTTCTAGAACCCCTCACCCAGGAAGATCAAAACACCTTATAACACTGAGTAAGAACAATCTCCGCATTCTCACCGGCTTTCTTACGGGACACTGACGGTTGAGAAAGCACTTGGAGAGAATACAAATTGAAAACGAGGACAGTTTCCGGTTCTGTGAGGAGGGGAAGAAACCCCGGAATACCGTGTCATGGAGTGCGAGGCGGTTGCGAATGGCCTGCTTCGGGTGCTGTATCGCCGAACAGGAGGAACTTCCATTCATAGAACCATCCAGACTACTTGCTTTTATCAAAGCACTGAAGCTGGATGAGGTACTCTGATTGAGAATTACGGAAGCACCCATTTCCATTTTATTTAAACCTATGTGCTAACTTTTCATATATTTTTTAAACTTAACTTTTATGACCTCAGAATAGTTCACGTATTTATGATAATTTTAACGTGACATTTTCTTTATAGTCCAGGAGGCAGTGTATTTTGTTGGTACTTATTTTCGCAGGTAGCAAACATCTATCGAGTTGTTAGTAATTCTGAGGAATATTTTCTATATGAAAAGGGGGGGGGGGGGGGGTTACGAAGGATTAAGGCGCAAAATGCGTCGGAAGAAACAAATGCGATGCATATTTTTCCATTGATGAAAATGGTTTTCATATGGTTTAAGTGGTAAGGGTTTTAGTATACCCTAGTATATTTGATCTGTAATCTGTAAGCATGGCACATGCGTCTGGCAGGTCAAAAACTCTCTTTTCTTTAATTTATCTTATGACAGCTGAAAATTTGTCAGATGTCAGACTATTGCTTTATGGATCAGTCTATGGGAATGCCTTCCAAGGATAAGGCAATCAAAGATGTTTCTAGGGCCCTCTCACCCAGGAAGATCAAAACACCTTATAACCCTGAGTAAGAACAATCTCCGCATCCTGACCGGTTTTCTTACGGACCACTGCCGGTTGAGAAGGCACTTGGAGAGAATAAAAATTTAAAACGAGGACAGTTGCCGGTTTTGTGAGGAGGGGGAGGAAACCCCGGAACACCTTCTCACAGAGTGCAAGGTGGTCGCGAAGAGGCGAATGGTCTGCATCGGGTGCTGCATCGTCGAACAGAAGAAACTTCCATTCATAGAATCATCCAGACTACTTGCTTTCATCAAAGCATTGAAGCTGTATGAGGTACTCTGATTGAGAATCACATCAACGAAAGCACCATGAAAGGGATGCACAATAGATCTGTATTGGTCGCAGTGTATTAACTCCCCCTAGATCAATCATCATCATCATCATCATTGGCATTATTCCATCTACTACATTTTATGGGTTTAAGCGAGTTTTTTTGGCGACTACTTCCTGATTTCCTGTTTTAGCCTCACACGTGTTTATCAACGAGGGGCCATCTGCTCACCCACGTGTATTCGTGATCCCTTCTGTGGAACCACCTAATGCTGAACGTATAGGAAAGCCGTACTTCCTGATTTCCTGTTTCATAATCACACGTGTTCATCAACGAGAGGCCATCTGCTCACCCACATGTGGTCGTGATCCTCCTATGTTAAACTTAACATTTATGATCTCAGAATATTCCATGTATTTATGGTAATTTTAACGTGACATTTTCTTCATAGTCCAGGAGGCAGTGATTTTTGTGGTACTTATTTTCTCAGTTAGCAAACATCGACAGAATTGTTCAGTTAGTAATTCTGAGCAATATTTTTTATATGCACAGAGCGGGGGGTTGTTGGCGAGCGGTTGAGGCGGAAAATGCGTCAGAAGAAACAAATGTCTTTCATATGGTTTCAGTAGTAAGGGTTTTAGTATACCCTAGAAAACTAATCTGTAAGGATGGCACATGCGTCTGGCAGCCCTTTCATTTGATACTCATATTGAGGGGGATGTCGAAAAATATGTAATACGACATTCTGTAGCGGCGGCCATCTTGGATTTACAATACCACAGAATGTATTAAATTGCATTGTCATCAGAACTAAAGGTGTGTACCAAATTTCAGATCAATCTGTCAACAGGAGGAGGTAAAATTTCAATTACAAAATTTGACCCAAACAAATAAATAAATAACAAAAAGGCAAGCTAAATAAAACCGTTTAAAAATAACAAATTATCCCTTCAATACATACCAGGACACGCTGGGATAGAAGACAACGAAGAAGCAGTTCATTTGGCAAAAATAGGAGCACAAACTCCGCTTTTAGAACAGGAAACTTTCTGTGGCATAGGGGCGTACACCTACAAGGAATAATTCAGTAAAGAACAGCGAATCAAATGGATCAATCTATGAGAATTCCTTCCAGGGATAAGGCAATCAAAGATGTTTCTAGGGCCCCCTCAACCAGAAAGATTAAAACACCTTATAACACTGAGTAACAACAATCTCCGCATCCTCACCGGCTTTCTTACGGGCCATTGCCGGTTGAGAAGGCACTTGGAGAGAATACAAATTTAAAACTAGGACAGTTGCCGGTTTTGTGAGGCGGGAGAGGAAATCCCGGAACATCTTCTCACGGAGTGCGAGGCGTCGCGAACAGGCGAATGGTCTGCTTCGGGTGCTGCATCCTCGAACAGAAGGAACTTCCATTCATAGAACCATCCTGACTACTTGTTTTTCCCTGATGAAAATGGTTTTCATATGGCTTTAGTAGTAAGGGATTTAGTATATCTTAGTAAATTTGGTCTGTAATCTGTAAGCATAGCACATGCGTCTGGCAAATGAACAACTGATTTTTTAAAATTTATCTTATTTTCGCAGTTCTGAAAAATTGTCAGATGTCAGATTATTGCTTTTTTATTGTTTTGATATAGTTTAGTATACGTCAAAGATTTACAACGAGGAAAATAGGTGGGCCCATTATCTTTGGAACCCATCGAATTTTTTTTCCAGACTCAAAAATTCTGATCAATAGAACAAACTAAGAGACATACGCCGACTGAGAAATGAGTACCAAGAAAATCCACTTCCTCCTTGACTATTATTAAACACTTCGGAAACTTGATGTATTTATTGGAGTTTCAGCTGAAATGCACGCCACAATATGGCTTAGAAGGAACTTTAATTAACAAACCTTATTAGATAGTGAAATTGTTGTCCTGACTTTTATTTAATTAGTTTATTATTAGTTTAACATAATTTTTTAAAGGGTGGATTTCAAGGTTCGAATCTTTAAAATAATTGAAAAAAAAATTAAACTATGTTCCGTGCTCGGATAACCAAAACCTCTCAACCTATCGACGAAAAGCTGCTATTTGGTATGGCCCTATTTTCGTATATAAAATATCACATAAGAAAAGCTAGTTACACCCTATGAGCTTCAGTTTTAGCAAAAGCAACCAAATGTTATTAAAAATAACAGAAACTGAATCAACGCATTCATCTTTATTTAATAATATTAAATCACTTTCTTTAATTTGACTTTTTTTGATAATGGTTTCTTTGCTAAAGTAGTTGAAGCCTTCCATTATATTCTCTTATTGTTGTCAACTGCCTATTGGCAAAAATGTGGTTGGAAATAAAAGCAATTAGTAATCAAAGCATTGCTTAGAAATGCTTTGTCAAAGTTGAAATTTTGATTATTACAAATTATTTTCATTTGATTATATAGTTTTTTAGAACCACTTTTTACAATTATTGGGTGATTTAATTTAAAGTTTAAATATCTGTTTGTGTGTGTAGGCATTCTGTATGTTTTTGTTTCGAAAATATTCAAATCCTTTTTGATAAGAATGTCAGGGAATAAAAGATGTTCGTTAATTTGTTTTTCTATAATTGAATTATGGGTTCTTTAGTTTTAATATGATTTAGAAGATCGTCAATTGTCGTCAATGTCCATTATATGGATGCATTGAAAAAATTTCATCTATATAACGCCACCAAATTAGAGGTTTATATTGATAATTTTCAATAAAATTAAATTCAAAATTTTTCAGTAAAAAATTACTTAATAAAGGTGATAGTGGTGCACCCATAGCCATACTATTATTTTATTGATAATATTTGTTAAAAAAAACACAAAAATCATTTCAACGATATAGAAAGATGACACTACACAATAGCAAAATACCTCACTTTAACGAAGTCACAAAAATACACAAACTAATATAAGAGAATATTGGCTTTTAATAATCTTTCAAGTCAAGAAAAAAAAGACTCCTATTTTTCAAGTTTGATACAAGTTTCGCAGATTACTTGACGCCGCAAATTTTTACATATTTTAACATCATTTGCTTGGTTATTGGGTAAATAATATTCTCTTGTCATATTTTTCGTTTTTTGTTGTGTAAGAGTATTATTATTTTAAACGTAGCTTTAGCCTGCGAAAATATATATCCGATCTGTACAAAAGACTAATTTCAAAAGAAAACAATCAAATGTCTATTACGTATCCGAAATATTTCATAAAAATAAGCCATATTCAAAATTTTAAATCAATTCGTTGAGTGGTTCTTAAAATATAAGAGTTTAAATATGCAGAATTTGAAGCGCGTCTCGATGGGAGGTGGGACGTAAGTAAATAGGATCACTTCCTGTTGCTAGGCCGCGACCCGCGCCACCGCGCCGCGAGAATGCTGACGTTTCCGTTCCTGTCATAGATAAATATAATATATCCCAACGCGACCTTCATATCTTATGACGTCGCGTCTTTACAATGTTCAATGAACAAAACTGTTTTTGAAAAATTTTAAAATGAGTCTATTTATTATGGATATATGTTCCAGTTTCTTGATCTTATAGCACTCGGATTTACAGCAAAAGTTCGCAGAAAGAAACCTTTTAGCGGGGACAATTTGGCCTTTTATATTGGTAGAACGCTTACCACTAGCTCGAAAATATTTACATTTATTGTTTCTCCATTCACTCTCGTTTCGTATCAGCTTTATTGATTTTAGTTCCTTCATTTCCTCTAACACACATGATTTATATTTCTTCATTACTGGAAACACTCTTGAGCTCTAAATCTGACGGCATCTATCATTATCTTAGCTTCAATTGTCCTTAAAATCTGAGGGCTCACTATGACTGGCTGAATTTGTTTTCAGAAGTGAGGTCAGGGAGATTCTGGAATCGGCAATCTGGAAATGGTGAGAGGGTGGCCTTGAAAGGCCATGGCACTTAGTGAACCCTGTGCGTTCTCCCTAGGTCAATCAATCCGTCTAGGCCATCGCCCGCCTAGTATTGTGAAAAAAGCGGCGATGTTTCCCGATGAGGTTGCTCTGAGAAAAGCCATGGTTGGTCATCGTTTTTCCAAAATCTGTTCCCTTATATCCAAAACAGTGTCACAATCGTAGAGCAGACGCTTTACTGCATATAGGTGTCTCGCATTATCTGATTATGTAGAGATCTTTCTTAGCTGGCAGTGTCCAGTCAGAATCCCCGCCATGAGTCGCAGGTTCTTTCTTGACATATCCATGTATGCCTTTGCAGCAGACTTATTAGGATAGCTTAGTAAATACCTGGCTAGTCGGCAGTTAGTTGTATCGTTTCATCTTGCCCTAAAGTCCTCATGGGTGATCTTTTTTTATCATATGTATCAACGTCGCGATAGGTAGGTTTGAAGGGCCAGCTCCCATAATGTTTGAACCGGTTGTCTTTTAGCACAGGTTTGTGAGCGACATCCTCCAGTGAATTGTGGCATTCTAGTACTGATCTGGCTGTAAGTGTATAACTTTTCAGGGCCAGTAGTGCTTGTCTTATATAGATTTTAATAATCTTGTCGTCAGTATTCCAGCGACCAATCTCTTTTGCGCCTATAGATATAGCAGCAGATTCAGACTGAGCTATGGTTGCGTGTCCCTCCAGAGACAATTTGAGTTCAATTCGCAAGCTTTGGGAGTAAATTCCACAGCCTGCTGTTTCATGGGTTTTTAAGCCATCAACGAAAATTATAACCGCACCATTGGTTATATAGGCTTTATAATAATATGTACATCATATAGCTTGTCCAAGGCAAACTTGGGAGGTACGCTGTTTGCGCTGGTCTGCAATAGTGCCAGTCTTACGACTGCACCTTTCCGCAGGTGGCGTCTATTCTCTCCACATTCGACGCAGCGTTTTACACCAATGACTCTGAGCCTTAGCAATGCAGTCAGAGCTACCTCCTTTAGATAAATATCTAAGGGCGGCAAGCACAACATTACTTCCATGGCTTTGGTTGAGAATGTTCTCATGGGTCCCGTTATGGTCAGGCAGGCAGTTCTCTGTACCTGATTGAGCTCAATCATTACCGTTTTTTGTTGGCTCTTGGGCCACCAAACTACGGCTCAATAGGCAATCATGAGTCTTATGATAGCACTATAGATCCACATTGCGATCCTGGGTTTGTTCCCACGGTCCTGCGGCACTATTCATAAGTAATGTATACCTTCCTTAGTCTTCGTTTTAAATGAAGTCTCCAAGTTAATTTAGCATCGAAGGTGACCCCAAGGTATTTTACCTCAGACGCAAAATTTAGTTGTGTATTCAGGAATGTCGGATGCCTTAGTGGCTAAGGCCTCCTTTTTCTGGTAAAGAGCACCATTTTCATCTTCCTGACAGAGAGTGTTCCCTATACCACTCTTCGAATAAGCGAAGGGCACTCTGCATACGATTGCACAGAACTCCTTCGAGCTTTCCATTGAGCAGTATCGTAAGATCGTCAGCATATGCATTAGTGTAAAATCCATTTCAGTTGAGGTGATGCAAAAGGCTGCCGAGAACAAGGTTCCATAGCAGTAGCAAACAGAACGTCTCCCTGCGGGCAGCCTCTGGCATTGGTGCCTCTCAATACATTGTCTTCCATTTTTATTTACACGCGTCTCTTTGAGAGCATGTTTAAAATCCAGCCATTGGCAGCAGGAGTGATCCCCTGTTCTCCTCTTAAGGCTGCATTGATTTTTCCAACGGTGGTTTTATCAAACGCACCTTCAATCAATAGATACACCTAAAGTGGACTCCTTATTATCCAACGATCTCTCGATCCGGCTCACTGCTGAATGCAAGACCGTGTCGGTCGATCTCCTCGAAGTGTACGCATGTTGGTTTTGATGCAGCAGCGGTCGGGTCGGTTGGCCAGTACGCAGTCCCTCAAATATCACTCACACAGCCTCTCCAGAATGTTCAGCACAAATGATGTCAGGCTGATTGATCTGTTTCGATATTGTGGATAAAACTGTTTTGTAGTGCATTTTGCAGAACGTTCCAAACCCCAACTTACTTTTCACTCATTGATCGCATTTTTCTCAAAAACTTAAAGTTTTTTTTATGTTTTTAAGTAATAAATACTAAATATGCGCCTCTGTCAGAAAATTTAGTGGTCTCAAAATTAAATCTAC
>JAEQML010079435.1:0-11993 GCA_016904865.1 Pissodes strobi | reverse complement strand
TTTTGGTACTGAATTCGTATCACTCTATCATGAAATAACTAACCGGGCGAACGCTTTTGGTCTTGGCTTTGTAACGGTTTTTTCTCAACGACACGTGCTAATCAAGACGTTTCCTTCTTGATACGATATAATAAAATAATTCGGTGATTATATGCAAATAAAGCGGTCTGATTATGAAACCACTCTTCCTCAGTGTAATCACTAATTTTATCAATACTTAGACATTTTTTTCTCAGATTCTTAATATTTTTCTGGGTAGCAAACTTGACATTTATTTAACGTGACAATATCATGTGAATGACTAAAAGCTAGGCTTGTTTTGGTGGTTTACAATTTGTGACTGAATCGGTTAAGCTCGTTTTAAACTTGTCAATTTCTTCTGGAATTTACTCACGAATTTTATTGCCAACTCGATAATTTTTGCAATCGTTTTGGCTATTTTGGAGATTTTTAACATTTCACCAGTTCTACAGAATGATTGTTGCCATTATGTTTTTTTGAAAAACAAAATAATAGAAATAAAACGAAAGAAACTGCTCGTGAAAAAAAAATTAAAAAACACCAATTAAGCATCATTTTTAAAATGTTATAGTTTGAAAACGAATTGGTGGATTTTTAGGGGATTTCCAGATCCTGAAAGATGGAAATGACCTTTCAGGACCTGAAAAGCTCATAAACATTCGCCAATTCGTTTTCAAATTATAGCATTTTAAAAGTGATATTAAAATAGTGTTTTTTTTTTCGTTTCTCTTAGATAAGCAGTTTAGATAAAAACAATGAAATTGGTATGAACAAATAGCAGCTAACTTGACTTAAAACTTAAAGCTTGAATTCACGCAAAAAAATATTGAAAAATAGAACCAGCATTATTTTGTGAATAACTTGTTGGAAAACTTCATGAATTTATTTGAGAGGCATCAAGTTAGGTACCGAGTTAGGTACTGTTTTGCGCTGTTCACGAATTAATTCACAAAAAAGTCTTTAATCATTTGATCGAATTTATTAATTCCCGCCCTCCCCTCATGCAACTATTATAAAGTTTGACCACTTCTAGTTTCACAACTTCTATTTGTCATATTTTCACCAGGATTTCATCGCATTTGCCAACGAAGTTCGATTGTCCAGCCATTTACGTAAAACAATTCTATATCCACTTATCGCTGTATCCTATGCTCTTTTTTGTCCGTCTTCTGTTGATGAATTGCCAAAATGAAGCGTGAATTTGCTTATCGCGAAGGATTTCTAGAAGATTGTATGTTGTATAATACTTGTCAAAATAGAATGAGAAATATTTTCAGACAACTTCAGGACTACGGTTGCACTTAAATTAAACTTTAGCAGCACCTCCTCTTCAAACTAAGGCGTTGAACCCTGATAAAATCATAGGCGAGACCACGACGGCCACATAAAACAAATATTCACACTCCATGGACATGGCTTTCCTTTCAGATATTGAATAATGGCAGCTTTCCAGTAAATGATACCATTTGCTCGTCGATAGAAAGTTTCTGTCCCATTTGTAGCTTCATACAAACTTTTCTGGCTGAAGCATACAACGGGGTCGTACCTTGAATAATTCATCACAGATTTCTGCTGGTTTGTCCAAATTATTCACAACATCCAAGCTACTACGGAGTTGAAAAGAACGCTCTCTGGTCATGGTGTTTTAAAATAGGCTCATACTGAACGTTTTATCCCAATACATTCAAACTCTTAGAAATCTCAAACAACCATTACATAATATTCTGAACTTTGTATCCTGTTGCAATGCATATATAGTACTTTTTCCACCTTGTTCCATAAAAGTAATCTACTGGATCAGAAGATGAAAATTTTCCTTGAGAAATCATGTCGACTTGATAGCTTCATTCCCAGAATAAAATTTGAGAAAACTTCCAGTTTTCTATTTGGTGTCGGCTTTCTTTGCTACTTCTATGCCTATTTATTTCTCATACTTTTTCTTCCTACGTCTGTTTGTATATGTTGCTCATGCCTAATGTTTTCCAAAACGGTTTAATTCACCTTATCAATTTCTATAATTCTTGGAATAAATGAGAGTGCGAGTTTTCCTCGTCACTATAACCTTCAAAATCCAGGCTCTCCGTACCTTTCTCGCATTCAATTTCAAGCTCATCATCATCCAGTAAAGGTCATAGTAGTGCCGCATCTTTTGAATTTTCAGGATCAACAAATTCTGAAGAAAACACATCATCTTAGCCCCGATGTCCGTTATAAGGGACATGAATGTTCATATAGTTTCTACAACAGTATGAAAGTGTTATTCGGAAATTAGATGCGAAAAGAGTAGTCACCAAATAATGCTTACGTTTTGGGCAACGTGACGCTTCTATCTTTTATTATAGAAGTATTTTCACAGATGGGGTCAAGCGCGCCAATCAGTTAAATGTTAGGTTCCTTGGCGTAGGCAATTTATAAAGGAGATGAGGTCTAGTTAATAAGTAAATAAGATAATCTAGTGCTAGGTACCATATCTTCTTGAATTGCTTACCCTTTGTCTACTACGTACAGTGTTGCCAGATTAGTTCTAGCCGCCAAAATATAATAAAAAGTCGCCATTTTTTCACCGCCTGTGACCGACGAGCGGGATGAACTGAGTAGTTCTGTTGCGGTTGCTGCCGGTCCCAAGCCCGGATAAAGTGTGAAGGGTTCTTAGGTTCGGTTAGCACACTACCTAAGGTAAAAAGCACCAAAGGCTCATAGAGAAGAAGGCCAAGCCTCGAAAACCGGACGGATCTCTTTGGAAACGACCCACGCGCGGAAACGGATTAAGCAAATACGGAAAATCACTTGAATAGCCTGCTGGAATGTTACATGATGGAACGGAAAAGATCAAGAAATGATCCTAAGATTGATATATGAGGACTCTCCGAGACAAAACCTAAAGGTCAGGGCATGACAAAGTATGAAAACTATATCTTATTTCAACAAGAACGGGCCCACTCGGGAGTCGGCATTCTCTTACATGGAAACTACACCGATATAATAGAAAGCGTCGACTACGTGAACAACAGAATACTGAAGGTCACACTTGCCTTTCCCAAAGGTCCAATACACCTCGTAAGCATCTACGCCCCCGATATGTCCAAACCAAGAGAGGAAACAGATAATTTCTATGGAGGGCTACAATACACCATCTACCAGGTCAACAACAACGGAAAACTGATACTATTTGGAGACTTCAAAGCCAGAATCGGCTGAGAAGAAATCCCTGGAATCAAACAAAGATTTAACGAGCCCGTAGTAAAAGAAAACGGAGGAATGATTTATGTGCCAGAAACGAACTGCGAATGAACAACACATATTTTCCTCACAATGAACAGCATAAATATACGTTCTTTAACACCAGTGGCCAGAAATCAATAATCGATTATATAATAACAAACAGATGTATCATGCCTAATGAAATACAAGATATAAGAGTCCTAACCTCTGCTAACACCGGTACACAACCTAGTTCTCGGAAAATTCATCATAGAGAAACATCGGAGATTAAAGCGAAGACCGGCAATGACTGAAAAATACAATTTGGAATCATTAGATAACGACTGCACCAAATATCTGTATGAGTAGATTGACTGAGAAACTTAAATTGGAGAATATAACAGATGAGACTGTAGAAAACAGCTGGAGCTCAATTAAGCGATGCATGAGGCGGCCAACGAATCAATGGAAAAAAGGAACATAAACTTAAACTCGCAAAATAAAACCAAGCCTTGGTTTACCCAGGAAAGTGGAAAAGCTGGCAGAATAAAAAAAGAAAGCTACTTGCAATATAAAAGTATAGCAACAGAAGAAAACTGCAATAACTACAGGGAAACAAGAAATAGAGTCAATTCGGAGATTAGAAAAATCAAGAGAGAATACTGGGAGAAATTCACCACAGACATGGAACGTGATCTTTATGGAGCCCAAAGGAAAATATGGAGGATGCTCAAAAATAGAAATAAACCCGGAAACGAACATACCCAAATAAAAAAGGTACCACTGAACGAATGGGAAACATATTTCAGAAACCTATGTGACGGCACCGACAACACAGAAGATCAATCACAAGAAATGGACGAAGGAACGGCGGATAGAATAACAATCACGGAAGAGGAAGTTAGGATGAAGGTGAAAAACCTGAAAACAGAAAAGCCCTAGGAGTAGACGGCATTCCCAATGAGTTTATAAAATATGGCGGTAAAGAACTATTCAACAAAATAATAACCACGCCAAGCCTGCCATCACTATACCAATCTTCAAAAAAAAGAGACAAAAAACCGACCCGGAAAACTACAGAGGAATAACCCTGTCTGTACCATCATAAAACTGTTCACCAGTATTGTCAAAAGTATCCTTGAATACCCCATAGAAAATAAAGATGAACAACAGGAATTCCGGAAGAACAGATCGACAACTGATGCCCTGTTTATTGTACGACAGGTAAAGGAGAAGGCTATTGAATTCAGCTACCTTGTTTACGTTTGTCTTATTGATTTAACAAAGGCGTTCGACGAGTACAGCTGCCAGATATACTGGACATACTGAAAAAGAAACAAATCTCACCATCAATCATAAACATTATTAGAAATTTAAATACAGGTAACACAACAAGAATAAAAGTAGAACATCAAACAACAAAAGACATACCAACACTAACAGGAATGAGACAAGGGGATAAACTCAGCTTATTCCTTTTTAATCTCGTCATAGACAAGATTATACATGAAATGGCAACAATGAACTGAATAATAAAACCAATCATCATGGTGTGTTATGCGGATGACGCAGTAATCCTGGCAGAAAGGGAAAACGACCTACAGAGGCAAACACATAAGTTCTATCAGATAAGTGGAAAATATAACATGTCAATCTCCATTGATAAAACAAAATGCATGACCTTCTCCATGGAACTGGTACGATGCAAAATTGTAATAGACGATAAATCTATTAAACAGGTAATGAGTTTCCGTTACTTGGGAGCGAACACATCATGTTAGCAACAACCCAATAAACGATATCAAATCACTGGTCAACAAAGCCTCAGTAATATCGGGTTGTCTAAGGAACATCATCTAGAAGAATAATCATATGCGCACTGACAGCAAGGTGCCAATTTATAAATCCTGCGTAAGACCAGTGCTGACATATGGTATCGAGACTCGAGCTGACACAAATAAGACAAAGAGCATACTAAGAACAGCAGAAATGAAAACATTAAGGACCATCTTGAGAAATACGCTTATGGATAGAGTCAGAAGCAGCGATATAAGAACAGCATGCAAGGTGGAGGAAATAGTCAGATGGGGAACGAAAAGGAGGAGATATTGGCGTGACCATGTAGATAGAATGGAACAAAACAGACTGGCACGCATCGCTGAGAACAGAAAACCAACAGACCGACGACCATTGGGAAGAACACCTAAAAGATGGAAAGACAGGTGGAACTCTATCTCACAGGATAATCAACTCAACTAAGGCAGCCTTCGCAGTTAACAGACCATAAGGTTTTCTAAAAGAGTATGAGGAAGAAGAAGAAGTAGCCATTTTTTACCGTTAATTTGATTGCAGTATATAGGATAAGTTAAGAAAAACATAAACTAAGAATTAAACTATGTTTGTTATGTAAAAACAAGCGGATTTCTAGTCTACAGTTTTTAGGATTTTTCCAGCATCCTTAATTTTTAATTATAACAAGTTTTCAGGAGTATGATCCTACATCGTTAAAATAAATCTTGATACCATATCAGCACTTGGATCAAATGTCCGCAACATACATAAATTATTAACAAATAAATTATATTTTGTACATAAAATAAAATGTGACATTTTTAACATCAGTTTACTTCTAGAATTAGAACCACGTCATTTGGACCAGGTTAACTAAGCATTGCAAAAGCAATATCAACCTAAGATCTTCAGACAATAATTCGCGCACGTTTTTTATTGTGGTTAAATTTCTGCCAAAGCTTCACAGTTATGAGGAATTTTCCCCTCAAAAGTGTTGTTCTAATACATTTCTGTATAGTACATCCATGTTAGAAATTAAATTTCGATTTGCAAATTGAGGAACAAACTCTACAAAGTTTGGTCTTTTGTGGTTCAATATTATTTCCGGGCTAAATAATTTTAAACTTCTAAATGGAAGGCATTCGTTTAATAAGTTCTTGAATCAAAATTTGTAGCATTTTTGTTCAATTGATTTTACCTCTCTTTGCAGAGATTCAATATGAGAATAATAGCCTAAGTCGCTACAAGTTTTAAATATTTTAATGAATTTATGATTAAAAATTCGCAAAAAAATATCAGAATATAACGTCTTGTGATATTTGCAAATTTAAAGTTGCCGGAGTCCAATTTGTGACAAGTTGCTCCATCTGGCAACACTGACCATGTAAAACAAACATATTAAATCGCATGGATTACGCATTACAGCATGTTCCCCGCATTATTTTACATATGAAAGCAGCTACAGGAAATTCCATATTTAAATCGCTGCGCCATCATGCAGGACTTACATATTATACTTTATCTCAATTAGAATTGTGAGCACAGAAGACCAAAAATTAAAATGACCAGGCACGTTCGAAAAGGGGTAATTCCATAGTAAAGCTGAATACAACTAAGTTTCTGATACGAACATTTTATGTACAATGAATAGTGTACGGTTCTAATAGGGTCTCAGTTTTGTTATTATGTTAGTATATAGCGTCCCTTGGATAAATAATTAGATATATTATGGAAACTGAAGACTGCTCTTCTCACTCGAGCAATTTTAATCGGTCGTTTAAGATTAGTTCCCTATGCAACGGTCGGAAAATGGATATTACTTCTTGGGCCTTACCAATGTTCAGTTCAAGGTCATTAGTTAACCAACACAGTCCCAACCGAAATTGTATCCCTCAAGGTATCAAGGAACAGACACACAATAAACCAAGGAAGCAGAGCTCTGAGTTCACTCCACTCTCATCAATCAACCTTGTTGAACTCAGCTACCACTGGATTTAATAACTGATATAATTTCTCGGCAAGAAACCTAAAGATGTATTTTTAATGTTTTTTTTTTACAACCCATTGATTACACATATTTTTCAACGCAACCAGAAAATCTGTTTATAACCGTTCGTTTCAAATGTTATTTATCTCACGTATTATTACGTATTATTACGGAGTAATACGGAGTTAAATGGAACTATTAAAAATAAAACAAACATCACTTACTTTTTGTCCGTGTTTAAAAAAGTATCGAACTCAACAGACATCTTGCAGCAAAGCGCCTTTCTGTTGTGGGAAGATGAACAGTTGGTGTTAATCATGTGACCATCTGAAAAAATAAACAAATAGTTTATATATGCAAAATGTTTTCTATAGACTGTTACTTAAAGAGCAAATTAATGGATTACATACTTATTATCTTTTCCATATTACTCATATACAAATGAAAGCCATGTTTTAATAAAGTTGCTGTTTATTTATGAAGGAATTGTAGAATTTGTAATTAATTAAAATTTAATTGTTACGTATTTTGTTTATATTGTAGTTAATTATAATACAGTACATGTCACAATAGAGTTAAATAATCTAAAGCCTTCAGGAAATGCACTGAAGCAAATGCCTTAGACACATTTTTACCTCAACATTTTATGATCCCCAGTCATTGGAACAACCGTGTCAATATAGGAGGGCCTATATTATGAGGACGGGGAGGAAGATATCTCTATTTCCATAATGGGAAATAATGTTACATACTCTAATTTTTTTTATGATAGTTTTATGGGCCGTAATACTCATCCGGGTAATCTCGTCGAATAATAACCCGAACTAACCTAAGCTTATGTTCAATTTTTTTCGAAATATTCACGATTGAAAAGTTGATCTTTTGAACATATTGAAGCGTTCTATACTTAGAACTGATTACTGTTTTAATGTGTAGTAATGCAACTTCTAAATAATCCTCTAATGTCAAAATGGTACCTATATCCGCCCATCTAAACTAGAAGCAATGCGATAAAATTGGAGAAAGTCAAATACTTAAAAATGAAAAAAAATATTAACATTATATAAAGCCCGACATTTAAAAATTCCAATTTTGGCGTGCCAAATATCATTGGGTCACTCTCCCCCTCTGGAAGCCGCACAAACCTGAGCCCTTTTAATTGCATTTTCCATCACTTTTTGTTAAGTTTCGGGCGGAATATTTTGAATCAATTCCCGAATATTCTTCAATTTGGGCACAAGGAATACTTATATAGTATGACTTTTAAAAACCAATTTTAGCGTGTCAAATATTATTGGGCCACTCTGTATATATGTAAAATTATTTAAGACTTGTATGCCTTTAAAATATTTTTTTTTATAATTATAAGAGTGTTAATTAATTTCATGTAAATATTTGAAGGGGCGACATTACTCAACATAATAAGAAAAAAATGCTAATATACACTGGTCATAATCGCGTGATTTTCATTATACAGGGTGGCCAATATATAACTGACTGGTTTGTCTCTAAAATATTTTTGAAATGAAATAAAATACGTCCATTATTTTCATCTTAATATTTTATTGGAATTCAAAAATTAATTGTCATCATCATCATAATAGCCTCTGTTTCCGTCCACGGCTCATAGGCCTCCTCAAGATTTTTCGACCTATATCTATCTTGTGTTGTTTCAACCCAATTCGTCGCGATTCTTTTGATGTCATCTGTCGACCGGGTGGGAAGTCTACAACGGCTACGTGTCTCCCTCCTTGGCCTCCATTTAAGAATCTTCTTCGTCCATCTCCCATCTCGCAATCTTACCACATGTCCCGTCCATCTCTATTTGAGCTTCGCAATGCGTTCAGCAACACCATCTACCCGTGATCTTCTACGTATCCCCTCATTTCTTACTCTGTCTCTCAGCTTAGGCCAAACATTGAACGCTCGATTTTCCTTTAGGTTATTTTTAACTGTTTTACTGCTTTTTTGTAAGAGTAAGTGTTTCGGCCTTCTTTTGAGATTTAAAGATGTATCTTAATTTGCCGTAAGCAGCCCAGCTCACGGATATTCTTCTTTGTAACTCACATGTCTGGGTATCTCTACTTATTTTTATCTCGTGTCCCAGATATTTATATTTGTATGTGAGTTCAGTATCTTCCTGTCCTATTTTAATGTTGTCACTGGATATTAGGTTTGTCATTATTTTGGTTTTGGTTTCGCTAATTTTCAGTCCCATCTTCCTTGTTGCTGTAATAATTTCTTCCAGCATGTCTTTAGCTTCTCGTCGAGATAAACAAGTGATTTTATTATTGTTTAATACCATAAAGAAGGGTGTGGTATCTTGATTAACCACTTTTAATGAACTGTATTTCTATAAGGTAGTGAGGGGAATTGAAACATGTATTCGGTTTAATTTACTATAATATTGCAGGTGTAAATTGCATTTGAATAGTATAGATATAAATAAACAGCGTTTTCTATGTTAAATAATAGAAATTATATATGTACAATTCTTAGAATAATTGTAGGCATTCGTCCATTCAAGCATAAGACTAATAGGGTAAAGTCGGCTATATTGTACCGGCTGCTAAATTGTACCACCTCAATATTTATTAAACTGTAAGCTTCAAACGCTGTCTATTTAGCTAGCTTAATGTCTCTTGGCTCCAAAACACTAACAGATCAACACTCATCAAAGCCAGCATACGGGTAAAGACCAAATTCAGGTATTTCCAAATAACGTGTTTGCGCAGTAAGTTTTATGCAGCTTGAGCTAAGCCTTTGTGTCCGGATAATCGCTATTTAGTAGTTCGGGTCGCATTTTTCTTAATTGTAGGTGATTTTGCTACATATTAGGTGAGTTAAATTTAATCCAACCTCACTTTCCTATAAAGAAATAAGACAATTTGTGTCAATGATACCGGTGCGGTAATTTGTACCACTACTTTTTTGTTCTTTTATAAATCTTTTTAAAATTTGTTTAGTTCTAGAAATGTTAGAATCGAATCGTTATGTTTTCTGTTTAGTAAAAGTTTCAATAAAAATGTTTTATTCACTATATCTTGTTTCATCCGTTTGTTCTTCTGACACCCAAAGTCTAGTATATTTAGTATGGTACAATATACCAAACCACGTGGTACAATTTAAAGAACCAGTTGGGTAATTGTACCGTTTGCAAGGTTTTATCCAAAAGATTATTATTCTCAACTACTAATATTTGCATAAAATTGTCATTGTGCATTTGGATAGAAACATATGAAAGAATCTTAATTCAAATTTTCATTAAATTTGAAGAAGTAATTAGCTAGTTATTGGCCAACATATGTTAAGTGGTACAATTTACCCGATTTTACCCTATTACAAAAGGTTTCTTAAAATTAGAAATATCTACTGAAAAGTCTTGATTGTTTGATTTAAAAATGAGTTTTTTATCTTTCTTATTTTAATATTTTTCGTTCTCCAACTTAGCAACTTTCACCTTAACTGCTTTACCTGCCTTCAACGGAGAGAGATTTTACTTAGTTATTTTCCAAACTTAATTTTTGTGTTTACGGAAACCATAAATCCAGCTTTCACCTTGCTTACAGAAATTCGACCAGGAATGTCAGTCCGCCATCTTATGTTCAATTTTCCAAATTTTCCAAAAGGGACGCTATCGTTCTGACTTCGAAGAATTGCTTAAAAAAGCCCTAAAGGAGGTCTTTGTCCAACCTTGGACAAAGATAACTGAGGTGCACTAAATATTCTCTAATATTTGTGCATACAAGAGAAATTGACCCAAAAAGGAATTTGACCTTTGGCCAGAGAACAGCACGTTTTACTGCTATTCGAGCAAACGTTTTAACTGAACTTTTAGAGGCTAGACGGTGACTGGACCGATCTAGAACATTTTAGTGGATGTAAGACGCTTTCAAACTAATTATTTGCCTCAAACAGAGCTAGGACATGGCTAGATGTTTTTGGCGCGGAAACTAGGAGAGCTGTGACTACAGATTCTACGCGAATGAGTGTTTGCTACGCACTGACCCACTGACTTGGTTATTTCATTTATTTCTTTCTTTGAGCGGGTCGCCTAGCGGCAAAACCACATAATAAAAGTGGGCGGTGGCACATACCGAATTCATTTGGGATTAAAAGGGTAGAAACAGTTTTCTTTCCTTATTTGACAGACTATTATTCACAATGCTGACTGAGACAAAAATCTATTGAATTGAAAACGATTACAAACCTTTTCCTTTACGAGTGAAGAGTTGCTGAATTGTAATATATTATACTGACAGTACTGCTGTACAGGCTCGAATTAAGGGATCGTCTGTCCAGGTTTGGACTAAGGGGTTTTGAAGAACGGGCATATGCTAATTTAAATGCACAAATTGGGTTGTACCCGGGGTGAAATAAATCTATTTTGTGTTTAATTGCGGCTCTTTCATTCTATATACATACAGGGTGTTATCACCAAATGATACGGTAAAAAACGATAGTCTCCACACGTGTTGGGGTGTTTCCCCAATAGCTTCTTTTAGGTCATCTGTTATCAACACTATGCCATCCACAAAGCGAGGGTTATTTAAGTATCCTCCGTCAACTCCTATTCCTTTGTTCTCCCAATACTTTCCTGATGTCAGTTTTGTTGGTGGTCTCGTGGAGTTTTATAGTAGCTGTTGCATTCTCATATAATATATTCCTGATGATGTTAAGAGTAGTGATAATCTATTCTGCATTGCTCCAGCGACTTTAGGATAGCTTGTCTACAAAGATCAATATCAAGGATCTGTTGTATTCGATGGTTGTTTCAATTAAGGTCTTCAGACATTCTATACCCTATCCATCGAACGTACGGAGTAATAAATTACCTGACCGCTAGGCGCTTCGCTCCTATTGGTCCGTTTATGAAAGATAAGAGGCCCGACGTACACTATAATAGCTGACAAAGGCAATGGTCTGCCATTTTATTTATGTTCGAAGTTCTGTGGCGTGCGGTTTAATTTTGTTTGGTTATTGAAGTGTTGTT
>MU196778.1:0-11552 GCA_016904865.1 Pissodes strobi | reverse complement strand
GAAAAAAGGTAAAAGTTCGAAAGAAAAAATTTCTAGTACCAATATATTCATTCCAGATGTTTTGAAAAAAAGATATCAGACAGACAATATTTTCGAACAAAAATTACGAAAACAAAAGAAAAATCCGAATTTAAAGTATTTGAATTTGAAACATAGAGTTTAAATAACAATATATTGAATAACAACAAATTTTAAATTGAGAATTTGGTATAGAAGACGTTTAATGAGGTAATGTCATAATCAGGAGAAACCTGGAAAGTACAAAAAAATCAAAGAGATAACAAAATGTTCGAATAACAACCCATTCGAATTTCGAAAACACAAGGTTCAAGTCAAAGTATGTTCAAATAATAAAAAATCTAAAAACAAAAATTTCTAAATCGAAGATTTAAAATTAAGAAATGTTCGAAATTAAAATCTTCCAGATCAAAAAAAGAAAGCAGCGACAAGAAGAACGACAGAAATGTCTGAAAAAGAATCAAACGTTCAATTTGCAAATCATTTAAAAAAAATAACTTAAAAAAAGAGAAGTTCGAAAGAGAGTATTTTCTAATAGCAAAAGGTTTAAAGTTAAGAAAGCTTTGAAAAATTACAATATAAAATTAATAAAAGTTTCAAAATGAGAGTTCTAGTCGACAGATTAAATGAAAAAATATTCGAAAGAACAAACTTGGAAATTCAGAATGACAATATTTTCCGATAAAAAAATCGAAAAAGATTTCGAAAACAACAAATTCGAATAGGAAATGTTTGAAAATGATAAATTCTAAATGTAAAAGTCTCAAAATAAGTTTTATATGACAAAATAATTATTAAAACAAGAAAAGTAGAAAAGATTACAAAATGTGGCAGAATGGTCGAATATTATGTTGAAATTTTGATAAGGAAAGATATAAATGAAAATTTATTCGAATATTAGGAATTTCGAAAAACGACCATATTTAAATAAGAAAAAATTAAAGCAAGAATTTAGGATGGAATTATAAAATTTAAAAAATTAAAAAGAAAGCAGAAACTTTGAAGCAAAAAGAAAAAATAACTGAAATGCCCTAAAGAGTTTTAAAGGAACATTTAGATTGAAAAATATTCGAATAGAAAATGCAAGGAATTTTGGCAACTCTGAAAAAGATATCGAATGAAAAATATTCAAGAGAGAAAACTTTGAATCACAAAAAAAACGGAAGAGAAAACTAACTTCGCATAAAAATAGTTTGGAATTACAAGCATTTTTTCAGAAACAATAATTTGAAAACATAATGTTTCGATGACAATATTTTCAAATAACAAAATCTTTAAAATCGAGAATTTTGAATAGGAGAAATTTAAAATCGATAATTTATAATCACGAGAAGTCTCAAAATAGAAATGTGTAATGAAGAAATGTTTGAAAAAAGAAACCCCGAAGATGCAAGAAAAATAGGAAACAGCAAAATGTTCGAATAACAAAATATTGGAATTTGGAAAACACAAGGTTCAAGTCATAAAATGTTCAAAGAGTCAAAAATTTCAATCAAATCTTAGATTTAGAATGAAGAAATGTTTGGAATTAGAAACCTAAAGACAACAAAAGAAAGAAAAAACAATAAAAACACGAAGGAATACAGAAAGTTTGATTAAAAATAGATTCGAATTTCAAACATTTCAAAAAGAATAATTTCGAAAACCTAGAGTTCGACTGACAATATTTTTGAATAAGAAAAAGTCCGAAATCGAGAATTTCGAATAGGAGAAGTATTAAAATGTTAATTTTTAATTAGGGGAAATCCCCACGAAAAATGTCGAATGACAAAATGTTAGAGAGAGGAACTTCGAAATATAAAGAAAAAACGGTAGAGAAAAGGATATGTTCGAGTAACAAAAATATATAGCACAGACAATAATAATTTCTAATTACAAAAGTTCAGTGAAAGGAATTTAGAAAGAAAAATCATCGACAATAAAAAAACTAACTGGAAACATTTTCGAATAAAAAATATCGGAAATAAAAATTCCGAATAGAAAATATTTATAAAAGATAATTTCTATAACAAGAAGTCGCAAACCAAAATGTTCATATAAGAAACCTCGAAACACCATAGAGTAAATAGGAGAGAAAACAACAAAGGATATAACGATATCTCGAATTGCATAAATATAAAGTACAAAATCAAGAAATTTGAAAAACAATTCGTAGGATATAACAACAAGATATGGCGAAGTCAAAAAGTTCAAAAAATTATAATATATAAATACAAAAAATCCAAATAAATGGAATAAAAAAATGGTCAAAAGTCAAAACCTTGAAGTACAAATCAAGGAGAAATATATGGAAATAAATTTGAAAGGTTGCAAGATCTATTGCCAAAAAGAACAACAGAAGAAATCTGAAAAAAATACGTACGAATAGCAACAAATTGGAAATGACAATGTCGAAGGATACTAGCAAAAGTTCGAATGCGAAGGTAGGGAATAAAAAAATGGCCAAAAGTTGAAACTTTGAAGCACAAATCAACGAGCAATGTTTGGAAATAAATTTGAAATGTTGCAAGTTTCATTGATAAATGTAAATTAGTTCAAATGAAAAAAAAAACAAATTAAAAAAACCTCTCAAACTTTTGGATAATTCTGTATTGCCCAAGATAAAAAAATAATAAATATACAGAACTCGAAAATAAATACTTAGCAGTAATAATACGATTTTATTGGCCAGCATTATTAATAAATTGGATTGTATCGAAATGAAGCGATAGTTGAAGCGATCAGTTACAGAGGAAGACTTAATAAAGGCGGCGTCCGGTTATCATCTTGGGCGATTAGTCAACCGTCAGGTCGAAATCAGGCCGCTTAACCGAAATTTAATGACTGGTAACCGATTTAATTAACACTCTAGATGAGAGCGCGATAAGCGCGCGATGTATATTAAATATAATTTGTTTTCGGTGTTTTAGATAAGGACTCATCTGGAGTAATTATTTAAGTCACTTCTTCAATTAAGGGATTAAATATTTAAGTTATCGATCGTACAAATTTATAACGATATTTTTATAGTGACGTAATTTGATGTTCCGCAGAAGGGGAAACGTTCAAAATAGAATTTTCCCATACTAGCGTTTTAAAAGAATCCACCCTTACCCTTTATATGCACGTAAATTGCAAAAGTAATTAAGTTCTTAGGTACTCGATTT
Organism: Pissodes strobi; assembly: GCA_016904865.1. NCBI lineage: Eukaryota > Metazoa > Arthropoda > Insecta > Coleoptera > Curculionidae > Pissodes > Pissodes strobi. The sequence goes on along the minus strand of MU196778.1, from coordinate 8,388 downwards.
ATGGATATAATACTGGAACGAGCTTACTACGCACCAAAAATAGAGATAGTTTTATATTCAACTAGTTACTGATTATCTCTAAAAGTAATTTCGATACTATGTATCTGTAATTACTTGAAGTAACTATATACTATAATTAGGTAACTGGAGAAGTATCTAAACTTTTCAGAAAGTACACAAGATGCTTAAGAAATATCTAATATACTTCAAGATTCTGCAAACTAGCTATATCTAACTAGTTATCACTCAAAAGTAACTATTGCAGGCTCCTTTACGAATGTCTCTAAAATTTATTTATCTTGTGATTTATGGAAAAGTAATTCATAAATGGATGGAGGCAAAGCTAAAAAGTCCAAAACCGCAGCGTCTGACCCAGAATGGGCGGCTGCAAACAACGTCTGTTCTCAGAGTGGGCGGCTGACTCAAGCACTCACCAACACGCCCGGCCAGCGCAGCGTGGTGATTTAAGGCTAAAATCCCGTAAATAAAAATGCAACGAAGAAAGAAAAGACCCTCAGTGCATGGCGGATTACCCGTTGCCAGCCATGGTAACGATTGGAAGGGACGGGGATCAGAGGGTGCGAAGAATCACCGGGTAGGATCAGGCTCCAAGGACGACGAAAACTATATGTTGCTACATATAATACGAGAATGCTTCTAGAAGACCAGAAGATCTTTGGACTGGAGGAGGAACTGGGATATAGTAGGATATAGTAGGTCTTAGCGAAATTCGCCGAAGAGTTCAGACTAAAATCAGGAAACACGTTATACTTTAGAGGAAACGAAGACACATCTGAGGAAGGAGTGGGGTTTATTACACAAAAGACATAATGATTAGATCCATCACCATTGTGAGTATAAGCCCTGGAGTTTGCTTTTTGGTGCTGAAGTTAAACCAAAGATACAGCATTAAGGTTATTCAAGTCCATGCACCTACATCAATATATTCTGATGAAGAAGTGGAGACCTTTTATGAAGACGTTGCCATGGTAATGTCTAAGGTTCCAACACATTTTACAGTAGAAATAGGAAATTTTAATGCTAAACTTAGAAAAAGGCAAGACGGGGGTGAATTCGCCTTTGGAAAGTATGGGATAGGAGAAAGAAATGACAGAGGAAACCTCCTGTTGCAATTTCTTTTGGGTCACCGCCTTAACGCTATGAAACTTTCTTTAAGAACCCTTAGCAACGAAAATGGACATGGATTAGGCCCAACGGAAACAAGAAGAACGACATAGATTTCATCATTACAGATAAGGAACAAATCATACAGGATGCAACATTACTTAACCGTCTATCAGTAGGGAGTGATCATAGAATGGTAAGAGCAACAATAATGTTAAATTATAAAAAAGAGAGAAGAAAACTCCAAAACACCCAAATTAAGAAATGGAATAGAGTTGAAAACAAGGAGGATTAACAAGGAACCATGGCTGAAAAGTTGGGAAATATAGACACAAAGGATATAGAAGACCTAAACAACACAATACTACACTCATTACAAGAAGCCCAGCAAATACACTGTAGCCAGCGAAGTGATAAAGAGGAAAGTATTTCAGTAAATACCCGTCATCTTATGAAACAAAGGCGAGAAATGGTACACAAGCACTCAATCAATAGAGACAAATTGAGGATATTGAACAAAAATATATCGAAAACGGCACCGAAGGATATCAGAGACTATAACACAAAATGGGTAACGAAAATTGTGGAAGAAAACAAGAGCATGAAAGTACTCAGAAGTAAAATCGCACTTGCTTGTTCCAGGTAAGTTTACGGTCCAGTGTGGCATCTAACTATGTTTCGTACAAGATGGGCGGGGCGGTGTCATTTTTCGCTTCCTTCTTTTTGTAAATGGGATTGTAAATGTACCTTCAGGATCTCTAGAGCCTTTCTAAAGCAGAGCAGGGAAGATCCCGTTTTTGCCGGTGGATTTATAGGGCTTAGAGCTATTGATCGCCCATTTTGTTCTATTGTTAGTGAAGATTTTATCTGCCAGTCTTTTGTACCTCCCGTTCGGGCTCTGGAACCCTTCATTGTGAGGACTAGTTTGATTTTGGCTATCTTCTACGATTTGTGATCCATGGAAGTGAGTCTGTAATAGTATCTGTAAACTTTCCTTCTGATCGTTGCAGTAATCTTCGTTGGGCTTCTTTAAAAGGCCAATACCGTTTGAATGATTTTTTAAAAGGATTTTTTTGCAGACGCTGTGCTGGGGCTAACTCGTCCATGCCCTCGCAGAATTGTCTCCTTTTGTATTTCCTAAATTCATTGTTGTATTCTGTGAGGGCTGTTCTATACTCTACCCAGTTTTCAGTAATGTTTGTCTTGTTGAATAGTTTTCTGGCGATGTGTTTTAAGCAACTCAGTTCCCCGTTCCACCAAAGTACGTCTCTGCGGATTACCTTTTCTCAAACAGGACAGCTGTTTTCGTAGCAGTTTCTGATTGCATTAATTAAACTGTTAGATGTTGTCTCTAGCTCTTTAACGGGGTTTGGGTCACTAGGTACTTCATCTAGATTCAGACAGAGACTCTACGTAAGAGTCCCAGTTGGTTAATTTTGGTACTTTCGTCTCTTCCGAGTGATTCCCTGTTTGTTGTTTTGTCAAAGGTTCAGGAGCATCTTTAACTTTATTGGAATTTGTGTCTACAGTCGATTCTGCCTCTTGACTGGGGCCGCCTGGTTTTGAGGAGCCCGTTTTCTCGTGGTTACTATCCCTGGTTTGAGGCTTCACCGTTTTGTGACCAAACTTGTAGCTGATATCATAGCAACAGTCATATCACTTCACTGCAGGTAGCATTCATCTTCTGACTTCATATCTCACAAATAGAGGTCAAATGGTACGAGCTGCTGGGGTTTCATCGGCGGAAATGAAGGTAACAACTGGTGTGCCACAGGGATCAACCTTGGGACCAATCCTATTTTTGATCTATATCAATGATTTGCCTATGTCAGATCTTTCTACACGATACATACTTTTCGCTGATGATACTACTGCCTCAATTTCCACATCATCACTTGCAGATGCTTTGGAGTGATTGGTGGGTGTAGAGGAGAGAGTGGAAGCTTAGTTTGGTGCAAATATGCCTCTCCAGAACAAGGATAAGGCTCAAAAAGTTATATTTTCTATGAGAAACACTGACAATGCTATTGATTCCACCTCAAATGTAAAATTCTTGGGAGTTCAACTCGATGAGAGGTTACTGTGGGATAAACATGTTGATTCCCTAGCTAAAAAGCTTGCCAGCAGTTGTTTTACGCTGCGAAGTCTTGCTGGAAGTGTCTCCGAAACAGTGCTAAAAATATCATATTTTGACATTTTTCATTCAAACATGGCATATGCTATTCTTGTATGGGGTCACGGAGTTTTTCAAATATGTTACACAGCCTCTATTTAGGAACATTGATTTCTCTTGTAAAGTATTGAAAAAGCATTATTTGTATGTAAATGTTTAGATTATTTATCTAATTTTAGGATTTAGTTTTTACCTTTTATTATAATCTTTGAGATGTTATAATTTCATTCCTACTTCAATAAGAGTTTTTATTATTTTTGCTATTTGGCGAAAAGTTTTATTTTAATATTTTTTTGTTCGTTTGCCATGTAATAACACATAACAAATTGCCATTTGTAATAAAAAAAAATATCCCTAAATATCTTCCAAAAATGTCTAAGTCTAGTCAACACTATCTTTAGATACCTACTGCACATGTATCTTAGAAGTATCTAGTTAACTAATTAAATATAGCCGCAAAGATTCATTTGGAGGAAGTATTTTAGGTATAGTTACCTTTCATATAGACATTGTAAGTAAGTTACAGTAGAATTGCCATAAGTTTATTGAAAAGTGTTAAGAATATATTAAATCTACCTGTGATACTCTGAAAATACGTTAGATACTTTTCAATGTACCTAGCTACTAATTATCTAAATAAAAGTAACTAAATATAACTAACCCAAACCATATTTTCCCTACATAGTGTTAGGGCACCGAATGTCCAAGTTACCGACGCCCCTTAACAACGTCAAATCATTATATTAAAGATCTCCTAGATATTCCCAGGATATTCATCCGATCATCTTATCATGTTGGAAGCACAAATACAAATAGCCTCTAGTCCCGGGCAGACCTTGAATGATCGTCCAATTCTATGGCTCAACAGCAGACAAACCAGACGAAAAAGTTGAAATTTTTATAAATAACTGGATCAGGCCTTAAAGCTCACAAAAATTATTAAAATAAATAAAGTTGTTGGAGGTTTTAATGCCGAAGTGGGCAAATGCAAAATGGGGTAAGTAGTGGGTGATTGGGGCTTGGGTGAGAGAATTGACAGAAGTGAAAGGATAATTCAGTACTGTGAGGAGAACAATCTTATAACTGCAAAAATGAAATACCCCGAGGCAAGTCAAAATAATAGCTGTCGCTCCCGCTCGAATCTCGATCTCAGTTAGGTATTTCCCGGGAATCCAAAGTCGCGTGGCGCACGGGGCGCGGGCGAAACGTCATCGATTCTTTAAAGCTACAGACTGCGTCGGCAAGTCTATTACTACTAATTTAAATTCAATGTAATTTTATGCTTGGGAAACATTCTAGTTTTTTATCCTTATATAGTGAAATTCGAAATTGTTATACGAGCCGTTTTGTCTAGCGCATATCAATGCCAAAAGCCCCACGTTGGGCGCCAAAAATTTATTACGCACTTTCTGTCCTTCTAATGGGCGCAAACTTTCACTCCAGCTTAGAAGGAACTGGGAGTGAATAACTTCAAATCGAAGGAACAAAAAAATTAATTTCGAGAATTTAAAAATTAGATATTGAATGAAATAAAATATGTCAATGCGTAGGCTAAAACGAGCTGTCGCCGAGCGTATAAATTAGGTCCTAGCTCAAATGCCGTTGTTGTTTTATTGATCGATTTCCCGGATAGAAATAAATAAGGATTTTTTGGTATTCATTTATTTTGTCGTGAATCTTAAGCTAAAACGAGTTCCATATTTCAACTTTGGGGTAATTCTCGCATGTGCTGTCTGAAAGCCCGTGGCGCCTTAAATAAATCAACCCGCACCCTGGTTGATTTATTTAAGGCGCCACGGGCTTTCAGACAACACATGCGAGAACTACCCCAAAGTTGAAATATAGAACTGGTTTTAGCTTAAGCTTCGCGACAAAATAAATGAAAATCAAAAATTCCTTATTTATTTCTATCCGGGAAATCGATCAATAAAACAACAAAAATTGGTTAGAAAATTAGATTAAATATATATACCGGCAATTTATCATTATTAATAATGGAAAAAAATAATTACCCAAAAATTAATCAAAATCAAAGTCGGTATAAAGCAAGTACCCGAATTAACCAAAAAAAAAACAACTAAAGTCCATGAGGACAAATATTCAAAAATTAATCAAAAACGACTAAAGAAATAGGTAAACAAATATTGAAAAAGTAATCAAAAATAATCAAGAACGTTTTAATTATTGAGCGCTAATGATAAAAAGCAGATACTTACGGCAGCGGCCTGTCCTGTTGGAGATTCGCTTAAGTTCTAATTATATAACACAGGTATAAACAAGGATTGGTTTTATTACCCAGTAAGAAAATATCACAGCTGGTCAGGAGGAAAAAGAAGGATTAAATCGGAGAAAATTTCAGTAAATCAATTCTTATGGTTACACTGTATTCTTAAACAAAAAAAAAGGTAGGCTTTACTCGGTGAAATAATTTGCATGCTTAATCTAAACAAATTCCGAAATGATCAGTTGTAATTAATGATAATCGCTCAAAGCATTAATAAAAAGAACGTCAGTAAAATATGTCGAAAGCCAGCGATACTGCAAATAACTTCTCGTTATAGGTAAGTTCAATTAGATCGAGTAATCACCTAATTAAAGACTAATTCACGGGCCAAGAATCATGATCCGTCACATATGCCGTATAACTAACTAACTATGGTTATTCAGTTCATTTAAGCTTCGTTGATAACTGCCGCAAAGCAATATATAGAAAAAAATAGTTAGATCTAGCATTATTTAGCCACCAATTAATTACAGACTCTGACCTAAACATATGATAATTTACTCCACGGTCAAGTTACTGGTAGGATACAGATAATAAACAATCTATTCGAGTAAAACAAATATCAAAGGCCGCAATAAAAAAAAACAATTAAAATAACGCAGTCTACTAGGCTGTACCAACACTGGTAGTTATCTGATCTACAGTTATCCAACGTAAGCCAGAAATCGTGAAAACTGAGAATAATAATAACATTAGTTCGACCTACAACGTTACTGCGTCAGTCAGTTGAAAGTTCAAAGAAATTCGATCCAAAATTTATTCTAGATCAACGGATCTATCTGAATTTTAGAATTTGATTAAATAAAATAAAGCATCTCAGGCTCGACAAATTGCCCAAAAAATTCAAAGTTCCTTTAAAACGACATTTAAATGACTAAATGTTACCTTAATAATTAAGGAGAAAAAGATTAAAAGTTAATTTTTGTTCGAAAACAAAGTAAAAAAAGAACAAAATAATAATAATTAGAGATCGTAGGTTAATTACGCATTATAACCCTTGTAGATATTCCGGTTGACCTAGCTTCGACGTTCTGTCGATCGAGAAATTTAAATAAATCCGCGCTGCGAAACAATTCTATTTTCAACAAATTGAATTTAGCGCGTAAAGATAAAGTCGATGGTAAAAGGCCCTGTTTCCGGCTCCGTAGCATACTGTTTTGGGATTGGTTGATGGGATTGATTGCATTTATTTTTTATTGTCTCTGAATAATTGGGAATTTTATTAATTGAAGTGGCTTAATGACAATGCGCTTTTGGCTAGTCTGGGTAGTTTTTTTTGGAGGATGCCTATGCATCGAAATCCTAGGTGTTTATCGTTTAATTCCTTTGGATGAATTATTGTGTAAATCGTGTGGATAATGAAAAGGTTATTGATGCTCTCGCTGCTACTAGTAGCTTAATAAAAGAGTCACTTTTATATTATATGTAGAATATACATATTATACTTTATAAAACATAATTATACTTTAGATAAAGTATATGCTATATTATCTACCTTTCATGTACTAATAGTTTATTATTTTGTATTTATTTTTTATAAGTTATAGATAGGTCAATATCTATAAACATGTTTTTTAATTTAATTAGTTTTGTTTTACATTCATTTACTAATTTACTTAGTGATGTATTTATTTTAATATGTATGTAGTATGTTTTTTTAATGTAAATAATAAAAAAATGTAATGTCAAAAAATAAATACGTATTGTTTATCATTTAAATTATTATGGTAACAAATATTTTATAGAAAACACCATTGACACCACTCAGTTTTTACATAGGTAGGGGGGCCCTTAAGGTAAATTTCCCGGGCCAGTCAGTAGGGTCCCATCCGTCCCTGAAGGACTTCCAAACATTGTAGAATGCTGCAATTAATAGAAACATACAATAGGAATGGGAAAGGATGAACGCTTATGCAGGAATCTGCAAGGCACTTGAAGAAGAAGAAGTGTCAATAAAAATGGTACCTGGAAAACGAAGTATTTTTCATCATTATTCATCATTAACGATACCTCATTTCGTAAACATGTCTCAATTTTCCCTTGGTCGTAACGTAAAAGTTCACTAGAATCGTGAGAAAATCATATAAAATCGATAATGAGATTCAAAAATGAACAAGAAGGCAACAAATTAACATTCATTAGTAAACGATCAAATAAATAAGAAGTGCTAGATAATTCAGAAATTTACGATAGATTATGAAACTACCTGAAGATATATTTCTTTACGTTTTTTGTTATACGGTCAAACTATTTTAATTAATTCTACATTTGGCCAGTTAGAGTAGTAATTAATGGAATTCCACCAATTAATTAATGTATGTTTTTTGATTATTTATAGTTTTGCGAGACCGGTAACAAATTGGTCTGTGCATTGTTTTCTTCTTTAATTAGCTTGACGGCTGATGCATGAAAACAAACATGGCTAATACCTGTTTCCTCCGAATGGATATTTTAGAAAATGACGACAACGTTTTCACGGTAATTCTTTAAGTTTGGAAAATTATTTATTTTAAGATTGATGGCATGTATCTGGTGCTAGTCAGGTAATCGTGACTAAAATTACTAGTTCCGCCCTATTGCATATTTATTTAAAACACCCATGAACAATAATTAATATTTTCATTTCCATCCGACCCACCGACCAGTTACGATAAAGACGGATTTTTACCGCGGCTCGAAACGTTAATAAAAACATTAAGAAACAACACAACCGGTTGTGATTTCACGTGTATAAAAACTTATGATTATGTGTTCAAGAATTCATTTTGATGCTGATATTATCTTATGAGAAGTTATTACCGCATTA
>JAEQML010079428.1:0-11994 GCA_016904865.1 Pissodes strobi | reverse complement strand
AATAATAATAATAATAATAATAATAATAATAATAATAATAATAATAACAATGTCTAGGCCGACGGTGGCACTGCATCTAGCAGTGTCGCTGTTGCTACCGTAGCAAAGCTTTCCAAGCTACACGGTACAGCCAGCGGGCTTGAAGGGGTCACGAGTAACAACAGTGACCCATACTGGGCCTTTAATCGAGCCGGTAGCCCATGCAATACCGTGTCTCGTCGAAGTGCCCTGGGGTAACAGCCCAGGGTGCTGGGATCTCGCATTGTTACGACACACAATGTTGAACAAGCTCCTGACAATCCGCCTCTCTCGGATGGGGGCGATGGGCAAGATGGAGGAGCAGCCGGACGGATGCCCGATAACGACCCTGGCAATGGACATGGACGCTTCCGATGGACGGATGGACTCAGGGACGATTTGCTGGACGCATATGAAGGCAGCGAGCCTGGAAGAAGAGGTTACATGGCAAGGATGCACGCACTCTGGAGCCGAAAACGTCCCGAACTCAATCTTATCTCGAAACAATCTTAGAGACCATGCAGCTTACCTTCGCAGATCCGGCTATGTAAGAACACCACGACGAACCAGAAGCGCCTGTTTTAGCGGTGATTGAAGATCAGATTCAACCGGAACAGGCGCCAGTTCAGATCCACCACGTTGTCCCCGAGAACACCGACAATGGACTATCTCTGAGAAATACCCGAATCAACAACAAATGTCATATCAAAACGCAGGACATCACCAACATGGATGTGGCTCTCGCGAATGAACTTCCAGAAATTTCTGATATAGTGACTGTTAACAACGCAGTTTGCCACGCGGCTTGTCAACTAATGTCGAATGCTAATGGTGATCCCTTTGCAGGCACTGTTCGCAAAACCGAGCGCCGAATTGAGAGAATCGTCAACAAGATACTTATGGCACGGCAACAGGCTTCTCGTATACAGTGCGTGGTCGAATATATTGCAGCTAAGCGGCCTTTTACCCAAAAGATCAAAAGAATAGCAAGACAACTTCGCCAGGAACACCACACATTGAATAAGGTCACGCTGCTCACAATCAAGCAACGCTGCATAGACCGCATACGCTCTTTAGGGGTAATAAAGAACAGCCTAATCAAGAAGGCCAGAGGAATTAAGGATAACAACACTTTCAACACCAAACCCTCTAGACTACTTGATGACCCACAGCCTGTGATTGAAAATCCGCCGTCAGCCAACGAAGTGGAGAATTTCTGGAAGAACATTTACGAGAGCACGACGCCCATTAAAGAAAACACACCATCTCTAATCTATTTCAGATCCTATTGTACCCGACTTCAACAAGACCAACGCTATGATCCGGAAATCACTCACGAAGAGGTTAGAAAGGCACTCGAAGGGACCAGAAATTTCTCAGCCCCTGGTCTAGATGGCATTAACAACTTTTGGTGGAAGAAATTCCCAAGCACCCATCGACATCTCGCCAGAATATTCACCTCCTGGCTCAATGGAAACGAGCCAATTCCTGAGTGGTTAGACGAAGGGAGAACAACACTTATACCGAAAAAAGGCAACCTAGATGAGCCAAAGAATTACAGGCCTATCACGTGTCTCAATTCCTGTTATAAGGTATTCACTCGTGTTTTATATTGCAGGTTATTGGGGTCAGTGGAACCGGTCCTCAATGACGTGGTAGAGCAGCGGGGAGGAAAAAGGGTATTCGAGGGATGTAAAGAGAACTTGCTAATAGACAGGTGCATCACACAAGATTCAATCCAGTATAAGCGAAACCTGTCGATGGCTTGGATTGATTACAAGAAAGCGTTCGACACAACATCACACGAACTACTCTTGCATCTTTTACAAACCTTGTCTGTACCTATGCCTTTAGTAAGATGCATCGAACAACTTATGCCGCTCTGGAAATCAAAATTTTCCATAACATCTGGAAGTACGAAAGTAATAACAGAGCGACTGTCTTAGTCCTCTGCTGTTTTGCATTTCGTTACTCCCTATTTCGGTGGCTCTTCGAAAAACCCGCGGATATCAATGCGGCCCACCAGGAAATCGAACACACAAGGTCACACATCTGTTTTATATGGATGATCTTAAGCTCTATGCTACTAGTGATCGAGATTTACAGCAGTCTCTGAAGGTGGTGCAAGAATATACTCGGGACATCGGTATGGAATTTGGATTGGATAAGTGCGCCGTTCTGAAGCTTCAGAAAGGCCGACGCGTAGACCAGCCTGAGAATGAGCATCTTACTGACAAAAGCATACTTCGTCACTTAGAATAGTATAAATATCTTGGTGTCGATCAACATCAAATGCATGGTACGAACAACGTCAAGAAAGCGCTCCGAAGTAAGTATAGGCAGCGTCTCCGGAAAATTTGGGAGTCCCAGCTTTCCGGAATCAACAAAGTTGCAGCCACAAATATGCTTGCCGTTCCTGTGCTCTTGTATTCATTTGGCGTGCTCAAGTGGAGGCGAGAGGAATTACGGGAACTGGAGAAGCTCACGCAAGATGATGCATATGAACAGAAGCATCCACCCACGCTCATCGGTCTCACGCATTTACCTTCCACGTCAGCAAGGGGGCAGAGGCCTTCTAAGTTTGGAACGATTGCACGACAGATTAACTGTGAGTTTGGCATGCAAGGTATTCAAAAGTGCGGACCCACTACTGCGACTCGTCCGGGATCACGAAACAACGGGTATTGGGGCTTTGCTCTTTAAAGCTGCAAGTAAAGCTGCGGATGAACTAGGTCTCAGATTTGCAATAGATGACGACCAATCCCTTACGAGGTTGGCACCCGATCAAGTGAAACGTCAAGTCAAGACAGCAGAACAACATCTGCTTTTGGAAGATCACGTCAGCAAACCCCAACACGGTGCTCTCTACAGGAACATCGGAGATCTTAATCTATCTCGAGAATTAACTTTCTCTTTCCTTAGATCAGCTGGCTTGAAGTCTGAGACAGAGGGATTCTTGTTAGCCTGCCAGGATGGTGTCATTAACACCCTCGTATACCGTGCTCAATTTTCGAACGTGGCGGATACTAGATGCAGGAGTTGTCAACAACATCCGGAGACATTAATGCATCTCTTATCCGCTTGTCCGGTGCATGCTGTGTCTAGTTATATCTACAGGCATAACGCTGCATTGCGAGTTCTCTATTACCATCTGAGACATCACTACGGTATCGATGAGATACCAGTCTTGCCATACGCCCCAAACGAAATAGAAGCGGTTGTGGAAAACAACAACTGTCGCATTTACTGGAATTACGGTTTTCCCACAACAACCAGGCTTCAGGCAAACAAGCCCGATATAGTACTGTTAGACAAACAGAACAACTCTATGTTTGTTATTGAGTTTTCTGCCCCAGCATTCTCATTAAGGAGCGGGAAAAGCGTGCCAAATACATTCCACTCATTGGCGAGTTACGAAGACTGTACTCCGAATGTAGAATAAAAATGGTAGTCCTAATTGTCGGTGTTTTAGGAGGAATCAAGGACTCGATGCTCACGGAACTGCAGAAGATACCAGCTTGCCGAGACTCGTCAAAACAACTAGTGATGAGGATGCAGAAAGCGGTAGTCCTTGGGTCACTCCGTCTGTTGAGGCAAATGAACTTGGCCGATGATCACTGACCGAGCGGACGCAAGGAGTGATCTTCGCTACGACTATGCCTTTCGCGTAACGCCCTGGGCGTGTCGGAGCCCCAGGAACGTTGCGACGAATATTAGCTGTACATAATAATAAATATACAACAAAAAATGATTTTCAGGAATATCGAGACAACAGACGACAAAGTTGCTGTTGTTGTGAAACACTAGCCTGCTCTGGTACTAGCATTAAACCATTTAGTTGACTAAAGCGTTTACTTGCCTTCTGGAAAACAGGAAAGGAATTAGGTACAAGTTTTCCGTCTTTTTGCATCTTGGGATAGAGCAACATCCATAGCCATATTGATATTGTAAACTTACTGACCAATGGCATCCTAGTCGTAAAGTATGACTCAAAATATATCCGTATCTTTATATACCTTGCTGAAGCAATAATACAGAGAACATAATAATCATTTCTTAACAGCTTTTCGATTTCTGAGCTTTCCCAGAAGTGCAGGCTTGTTATTTGGATGTACCGACATGAAATATATCACTTTATATTTCGTATAATAAAAGTAAAATTTTAAGTAATTGTTTTTAGATCATCAAGTGGTTAGATTAAGTGCTAGAAAGTGACCATTGCTAAAACGACTTTACCTTTCATGAGCGGGGTATCGATGAACGATGCGGTTATCTGAGAGGGCCGTTGCGGTTTCTCTTCCCCGACCAAAAAAACGGTCCTTCCCTTTACTTGGGTTATAATATATTATTATTAGTAGTAAGTTTCTCTTGACTATGTCACTATGTGATGCATTTAAGGCAGCATAATAAAATGCTTGTTCCTCATTAAATAATGTTTGGCACAATTATTGTTTAAATTTTTCAAATAATTAACGTTCACCAAATTGTCAATAATTGTGCCTCATCGTTATCGACCATGAATAAAATATATCGCTTGCAACTTCAGAATCAATAATAACAAAACTTTTCATTATAACGTCCTATATTTCTCGTATACATATTTCAGGACCGTAATCAGATTTGGATTTTAGAGAGGACAACTCAAATTTAAAAACTATTTAAATTTTGAAATTATTGACTATGCAAACCAAAACAATGAAACTTTATTTTAACATTGCAAGCCAAACTGACAAAAATATATGGATGAAGCTCCTGAAACACTCGTTTTTGCCGCTTACTTCGTTATAGCGGAACTTACTAAAATATTTGACAAACGCGAACTGCTACTGAACTTATTGCTTCGTAAGTCCTTAAGGAAAAAGCGATATTTTTCTGGAACAAGTTGAACTTTGGGCCATTTTAAAATAGAGGTTAAATTCAGAAATATATGAATTGTGAAACGATATTATTTTTCTTATCATAGTATATAATCAATTTTCGCCCCTTAATCTATTAGTTAATACTGGAACAACAGATGATCATTTGTGCATATTATGATTTGTGCAACTGTATGAAGCTACTCTCTATTGAGAAAACATAATATGGTTACGTAGAAAAAAGGTTGTAACACGATTAGTTAGTTACTTAACAACGGTTCATATGCCTGGTTTACCCAGCGGTGTTAATAATTATTATAGGTGTGAGTCGTAGACTTGACAGTTGGGCTAAGGCGCCACTTAATTTTCAATTATGAATATGCCAATGATTATTAAGCATTAAAACATTAAAGGAACTTCTATAAACTTAACTTAGCATACCATCTTCTTCAAATGCCTATTCGTTTCGAATATTGGCGACCATCCTGGCTATGATGACCTTGTTGACTGCTGCTTTAAACAGTCCTGTGGTTGTTTTTGAATACCATGTCCTTAGGGTCTTGAGCCATGATATCCTTCTTCTGCCGGGCCCTCTCCTTCCAAACACTTTTCCTTGGAGGATGGATTTTAAGAGTTTGTATTTGGAGTCATTTCTCATTATATGCCCAAGATATTCCAGTTTCCTTCTCTTAATCGTGTTCATCACCTCTTTTTCCTTCCTCATTCTTTCCAGTACTGTTTCGTTGGTCACTCTATCTACCCATGGTATTCTAAGGATCCTTCTGTAGAGCCACATCTCGAAGGCCTCGAGTTTCTTTTGTGTTGCTTCGGTCAATGTCCAGGATTCCATGCCATAGTATAATATGGAGAACACATAGCAGCGCAGGATTTTTACTTTGATATCTAATTTGAGGTTGTGGCTTTTGAAGAGCATAGACATTTTGATGAAGGTATCTCTTGCTTTTTCTATTCTACATCTGATTTCTTGTGAGTGGTCCCACTGTTCGTTTATTAAGGTTCCCAGGTAGACAAATTTGGATACCCGTTCTGCTGGTATATTTTTAATAAATAGTTGGCAGTTTTCTTTCTTCATTTTACTTATGACCATAAATTTTGTTTTGTTGAGATTCATTTTTAGCCCATATCGTTCACTTACTTCATTCACTTTGTTCATTAGCTGTTCCGCATAGCGGATATTATTTAGTTGTTCACCGTTTACAAGAATTCCATTCTCATCGTTTTCGAGAGCTTCTCTAAATATCTCATCTGAATACAGATTGAATATCAGAGGGGAGATGATACACCCTTGTCGTACGCCCCGCAGAATGTTAACTGCCTCTGTTGTTTCATCTCCAGCGTTGATTTTTATGGTGGCTGTCTGGTTCCAGTACAAGTTTTGTATAATTCTGAGATCTTTATCATCCATTCCGGTGCCTTTCAGTACTTGTATCATCTTCTGGTGTTGGATTTTGTCAAACGCCTTTTGGTTGTCTACAAAGCAGGTATAAATGTCGCAATTCATGTCCCTACACCGTTGGAATAATACTTGTATACTGAACAGTGCTTCTCTTGTTCCCACTCCTTTCATGAAGCCAAATTGTGTGTCTGCTACTCTGTCTTCGCATATCTTGTATATTCTGCGATGGATAACCTTAAGGAAAAGCTTGAGTAAATGGCTCATTAAGCTTATGGTTCTATATTCTCTGCATTTCTTTGCCCCTTGTTTATTGGGCAGCAATATAAATTCAGAAATGAGCCATCCTCTCGCGATAATGCCGGTGTCATAGATATTGTTAAATATTTTGCAGATCATCTGTATCCCGTCCGGTCCTGGAGCTTTGCCTTCTTTCAACGATTTTATGGCTGCTTCTATCTCACTTGTTAGTATTGGTGGTCCAGTTTCTATTGATAAGGAAGGGGATCTCCTCTCTCATCGAAGAACAAATTCTCTATGTATTTTTTCCAAGTGTTGATAATACTTTGTTGGTCCACAATAAGTTCTCCGTTGTCATTGACGAGTTTTCCTACTGTTCTCTTTTTATATTTGCCAATTATTTCTCTCACTCTTTTATGTACATTGAAGTCATCAAATCTCTGTTGCAGTGTTTCTATTTCATGGTATTTTTCTTCCATTTGTTTCTGCTTGGCTTCTCTGATCTTTCTTTGTATTTCTCGGTGTATCTCCCTGTATGCCGTTATGTTATGCTGGTGTTTTCTCCTATCTTCCATCATCTGTAGTATTTCCTCTGTCGTCCACGTCTTGTTTTGTCTTCCTTCCTCTACCACTTTGTTAAGTGAATGTTTTTTCTCTTCCGTGTTTTCGGCTTCTTCCTCGATTTCTCTACAGTTTTCGTTCAGGGCTTTACTTATTTTGTCCTTCAGTATTCTGTCTTTCAATTTTCTGATATCCTGTTTCTTAGGAATTTTTCGTTGTATTTTCTTATACCTCGTTTTGTATTCTCCCACTAGAGGGATGTGATCGGACTGAATGTCAGCGCCTGGATAGGTTTTTACACTTGTGAAGCTGTTTCTATATCTCGCGTTGACTAGGATATAATCTATTTGATTTCTTATGATGACGTCTTCACCTTTATCTCTAGGCGACTTCCACGTATACAGGCGTCTAGGTGGGAGTCTGAAAAAGGTTGTTCAGAACAATTAAGTTGTATTCCGACGCAAACATACTCAGAGTTTCTACTCTGTCGTTTCTCTCTCCGAGCCCGAGTGGTCCAACATGATGTTCTTCCCTTTGTTTACCTATTTTTGCGTTGAAATCTCCCATCAATATAAGAAGTTCATGTTTCGGAAGGTTCTTTATGGTACTGTGAATCTGGTCGTAGAATTCCTGTATTTGTTCGTCACTATGATCGGTTGTAGGTGCGTAGACTTGAATGATATTAGTGTTCACTAGTGAAGCGTTGATTTGTATGAGCAGGATTCTGTCGTTTACTGGGACAAAATTACGTACGTGTTTTACTACACTTTTGTGAACAAGCAATCCATAATAAACATCAAAGGTCCCAATTAAGCTATTTCTTTTAATTTCAAATACTTTCACAGACATAACCGCACAAAGGAAAATTAATTAAGTCCCAAACTTAGTTGAGATTATGGTATCGCACCCAAAATAAAGAGAAGATTCTCCAAAATAAGTATAATCCAAATTATAAGATTATTAAGTCTTACTCTCAAGTCCCCAATCACCAATACTGCCTATTTTTGAAATATTTCTAATTAAAATCTAAACTTTTAAAGTTCTGACTAAATATAGTAAATCACAGAACACCCTAAATAAGAATTACTCTGCTAAATAAAAACTTATTATCCCATGGCAGCGATAACATCAATGGTCAAATAAACAGTTAACAAAATTAAATCAAATCTGATCAAAGAAGATCTATAGGGGAAATCGAAGTGAGCTCATTTCGGTCACCTGTATAAAGACGAAAATCTAAAGTAACAGTTAAATAAGACGGTTTATTCCCATAAGCCTTACAGCACATTGGAGTAAACGCGTAGTGTTTAAGTAAGTATACGAAATGCAAAAAAATCAGATAATTATTATGGTGTTAGCGAGACACTTGCTAACTAAGATAACATCATATAAGGTAGTAAAGAAAGTCGATATTAGTGAATCAAATAACGAAAAGAAACGGTAATTGGTACAACAAAAGATAATCATCGACTAAAAATCATTTAATTTCGAAAATTATAAGGTATGATATGGTAAGTAAAATAAGTAACCTTATGGTCATGCGGGAGTGAAATCCACTGGCAGTGGTTGGTGGCTGGTCTTTAACACCTACCACTACTTAGCTGGCCTCAATTAGGGCTTTGGCGCTTCCTGTGAAGCTACACGTCACACCATGCGGTCAGCATCACTTTGACAAAAGGTCTCAAACGGGCGAAATAAAACTGGAGAAACTCTCCAGGTTAGTGAAAAACCGTGCGGAGGATGGACCCTAGTTAAATTATAAATAATTTTAACTGTCTAACATAGAAACACTAGGATATAACGCACTTTTTTTTAAAAAGGATAACCTCACTCTACGTAAAATATATTTACGAGATGCTAATTGCCGCTAGTACGAGAGAATATAAATATCAGTATATTTGCCAATTATTTATCTCTTGATTAATTAATAAGGGTATTAGACCTGATAGTCAAAATTACCAAAATAATCTTTCGGCTTTGAAAAATTTATCTTTTTCCTTCCTACACGTACATCGCTTCGAAGGGGAAAGACCACGTTAATTGCCAAAAATATCTTATACTAAATGAAACACCTTTCAATGTTTCAAACACATCAATAAAACCTGAGTTAACAAGCCAAAGTATCTTTAAAAAGAAATTCTTATATTTCCAGTTCTTGTCTGACAGGTAGATACATTTCTTGCGGCGGCGCGGTAAATATGCTTTTATATAAAGTACCCATCTGATTCATATATTCTTACGTAACATGAATTTGCAGGCCTTTTTCTATTATATAATTACTCATCTGGTCAGAGGAAGCTGTTGTTGACACGTGGTGGTTCCCAATAACACCTTCAATTAAATTAGCAGATAACACCTCATTATTTTTAGGTACGGACCTGATCTATTTGTAGCACTGTTTCGAATTTCTATTTTAACAAAACTGTAGATTTTATTGATTGCATTAATTAATATCCATTACTATAATAATAGCAATGCTGCACGTGTATCAAGGCACTTATTTATTTAAGCGTTTATTACACATGCTTGTACAATAATAAGTCTTGCTAGATGCAGTACATCAAAATGAATATGTAAACAGTTTTTCCTTGCAATTACGTAGACTTATTTATAGCAGATTGTACGTATGCACTTAACTATAATTGTCTATTTGAATAATTAAGCGTAGAATTGAAAAATTCTTAGGATAATTTCCTTGCCTTTGGAATTATGCGTTAGAGCGAAGATAGATTCTCTATTTAAGAGTAACACGTAATTATTACGATTAGGGTTAATGTTTTTACATTTAATAATATTTTTTATATTTTCGATCCAGCATACAATGATAAAAT
Organism: Pissodes strobi; assembly: GCA_016904865.1. Classification (NCBI taxonomy): domain Eukaryota; kingdom Metazoa; phylum Arthropoda; class Insecta; order Coleoptera; family Curculionidae; genus Pissodes; species Pissodes strobi. The sequence continues at coordinate 2,074 of JAEQML010079428.1, read as the reverse complement.
AAATATTCTTGTGATTTTCACACAACTGAAAAGATAAGCAGAAGACGAAGCAGCAAACCAGTATCAACTTATTCGAAAGATAAAGCACAACTATTAAGGCCAAACATAAACCTTATATGCAAAGTGCAGTCTTTGGCTTGATTTGGGGTTTGGTCGCTATCGATTATTTCTCGATCTCCGATTATCTCCAGACTCAGACTAAGTTGAGTCACTTTTACTGCTAAATAGCTTCGAAGAATATAGATTTAGCACACGTCCAACTAGTCGAGTGCGCTGACCTCACAGCTTTGTCGCTAACTGAAGTTGTTTTGGGTAATGAGCGATCTTACAACCTACTCTCCCACAAACTCGATCTAATGTAAAATGATAAAAGAAATATTCTTTTGGTTATTCCAGAACTACAAAGACAAGCAGAAGACCAGAAGCAGCAAACCAGTTTCAACTTGTTCGAAAGATTGGCACAACTCTTCTTATCAGCTAATACAAAGCTTATATGCAAAGATTCAGTCTTTGGTCTGATTTGGGCTTTGGTTGCTTTTGATCTTTTCCTGATTTCATCAGCAGGACTTCTTGGACCATATAAGCTTTGCGTTTGGTTGATATGCCTTAATAATCTAGTACATTTTTTGAACAAGTTGATACAAGTTTGCTGCTTCGTCTACTGCTTGCCTTTTCAGTTGTGGGAAAACCACAAGAACTTTTTTTTATCATTATATATATATATACACAGCTTCTAAAAAAGAGACCATTTTAAAGCCAAGAGTTCTGTAAATAAAGAAAATTATGCATTGTGGAAAATATTTCATGGTCGTCCACATTTCTCTTATTCTTTCCTCTTAGCTTCTTTCCAATGGAAGAAAACTATCATGCAACATCAGTACATCAGTATGGCGCCACTAAAAAAAGTAGCAAAAACGTTCCATCATATAAATCTAATCTATATTATTTGATCATTTGAGTCTGATATTTAAAAAGAAAATCCATCAAAATTCGAAGACCCAAGAATAAATGGATTGGAAACTGAAGCATATGCATCTTTATTACTGTGAAAAGGCAGAATTATAATCTCACGGTAAAAAAAACTCGTAATAATATATTTTCTAACCAATTCATCATTGGATCTTCAAATGCGGATAGATTTTCTTTTTAAATAACAGACCAAATGATCAAACACTTTTATACGATAGAACGTCTTTGTTACTTCCTTAATGATATGATATAGATGTTTCGTCATAAGTTTCTTTTCATTGGAAAGAAGCTAAGTAGAAAAAAAAAAAAGGAAGAATAAGGACGCTTTGTAAATGTTTCGCACGATGCTTCATTTCTTTACTTACAGAACTCTTACCTTTGCAATGGCGCTCCTTTTTCATTAACATGCAATTACCAGAATTAGAAAGTTATGACGTTATATTACTTGTTAATGTAGGTTATATCTAAAATCAAACACCAATCATTTGGTTTTTAAATATGATCTCTGTTTGAATAATATTTTAGCCCTCGTTTTGAGGAATATGTAAGGCAAATTCGGTAGCGGTGGCCGAACAGTCATGACTATTACGAGCAAAACATGACAAAAACTACTTCTTCATGATAATACTACTTCTTCTAAGGAAATAAGTAACGGAACAAAAATTACGTTTTATATACAATAGGAAGGAAAATAGTATTTCCTTTGATAATAATCAGGAGTCGCAGCATCATCTGAATAGGAACCGGTTAACTACTTGATAAAATGACACCATGGTATGGCCGTCCAGCCACTCAGTTGTCTTTTGGGATACCTTGAAATTGACCAGATTACCCATTCGAAAACGCTAATGTCCAGTGGCATCCCCTATCTAATACTCAAATAGTGATCAATCCAACCTCCTAAGTGACCAGATTTTTGAAAATTAAATGTTGTTTTTTACCGGAAAGCAACTTAAAAATAAGGACAGTTCGGCAGCGTCATCTGCAACAGATTTTACCACCAGTTCGGCGCGTGAAACGGGACCAGTCGTTTTTTTTGGTATTTTTTGAGAGACGGCCAGAGACATTGAAGTCCTTAACGTAATTTTTTGCTCTTGTATGATTT
>JAEQML010079427.1:0-11994 GCA_016904865.1 Pissodes strobi | reverse complement strand
TTAATAAATAAGTAAATGACAATAGAATACGAGTAAATATTTGATTACGCAATATTATTGAACAAAATATAATAAAAACAGCATTTTACGTTTTTCAATCAAAAATACTTAAACTCCAAAATATGATTCTTGGATGTGTTGATTACATGTAATGAACATAATTATTAAAAATCTACTTTGCAAAAAGGTATTTCTCTCTGGCGATTTATTTATAGTACTATAATAATATTAATAATTAATAGTACATATTATATTGTTATAGTTATATTACGACTGATGTATGCTCCTATATTCTAAATTTCAATATATAACCTAAAAATTAAACAAATATTAGGTGATAATTGGTGTTATGTATTGGAAAGCAGGCCGTATTCATTACGAAGAAGTGCATGAAATAAATAAGAAATATGTGGGGCTGTTAATCGCAACAAGAAATATCGGCCGGCCGGATCAAAAGCGACCGCCTTTTATCTTAATTCTTTGAGGATGTCAACAAATTGCTGTATTTGCACTTTTTAGGCGTTCAGGCGCCGAAAATTAGATTTTTTTTATGTTAGGTACGCAATAAAGTAAATTATGTAATCTTAACTTAATATTCGCTAGTTTTCAACCCCCAAGTTCGGCTTCCACATTCCACAATTCCACATCCTACTGCTACATTTGAAATTTTAAAGCTCATCTTTTATTCGAGTTAAAACATCGAAAGTTGCTTCATAACTCATAACTATATTAAAACTGCTCCTTGCTTGCTCGTTGATCATTCGACGGATCGACGCGAGGCGACAGCGAGGTTTGTTCCTTCGTGTTCGTATTTGAATTCGTACGTAGGTATCAGGTTCAGGTTATTTTTCATTCGAATACTTGTGGAATGAAAACCGAATAATACAGGTTATTTTAATAACCGGATAACAGGTTATTTTTCATTCGAATAAGCCCATCACTACACGAACGTGACCGTCTTTTATTTGCTCTGAAATAACTCAACCAACTGCAATTAGTAGTCGTCTAGACTTTAAATTGCCCTTGTGTAGCGGATAATCGTCGATTTTGGATCGCCCTTATGGATTCTTAAGACCGAGGATCTTCCTGTTTGGGTCTGCGGATTTGGATATTTCAAACTGGTGGCGCCCTGGTCAAGAGTAAGGTAGGCATCGTTAAGGGTAGGTATCATCTTATTCATTATATCTCGCTAACACATTAAAAGGGTTATACGCGCAACAATACTACGTAGTTTATTTACATCATCAACCATTTTATGTTTTTCTACAAAGTAACTTTTAATTTTCTTCGGCAAGCTCCCCAAACTCTGATTTTAGAATTGGGTAATCAGGTAAGTATGACGCTAATTTATCAAGGCCTGAAGCTAAGAATCGAAAGCTGTCTATAAATCGGAATTTAATTAGGTTTCCAGGGAAGAAATATATCTTTCTTTGTTTACAGGTAAAACATCGATCGCCCCCTCTACTTTAGCTAATGCTTTCACCACCATATGTCCATCGTAGGAGCTCATATTATGGAAAAGAACAGGTATTGCATGTCCATCTCGGAAATTTAGATTGCATGCTTCGTGAGCCGAACCCCGATATTTGCCAGTCAGATGACAGTGGTCTCTAACTTTTTTAACTTCTGGCCCAAAAGGTTTTTCACAAACATGGCACTCCTTTACACAAATAAACTTAGCTTCTTGTTCGTTTGATAGGCGATCCATGGGCGAAGGGCATAAGAAACGTTTTCAGCGAATTCCATCAATTCTTTCGCGAACTACTGCATACAATCGGGGCCCCTTTCGAGATTTACAATATGAGAGACTATCACCATATGAAAATTTAACGTAATATCCAACACTGTAAGGTACATGTTTTTGGTATTGTTGGGTAGTTTTATTAGCATCATCTTCTACAGGGACCAACAAACACTCAGTGTGCATAGATTATAAAGGAAGCCTTTTCTTTATATTTGAAATCTTTAAATTCCCTCCGGTTGGAACTGGGGGAACTGGCCCATTATTTAATTGCATGCAATCTTTAAGGTGACTATTTAGTTTTTCCTCGGTATAAAAGTAATGAAGGCACCGATCACAAATATGTTTTTTTTTCCATTGACCTTGTTAATTTGTTTTGTTAATAAATGTGACAGATTCTTAATCCAAACATAATGATATTTTGGAGGAACAAATGCAGTTTCATTATCATCTTCAAAATAATAATTATCTTGCACCATCAAAAGATTAATGTTTTTCTTGTTTCTTTTTCGATAAATAAGTGGGAATAACATACTTATTTTTAACTTTTTCTAGCCGATAAACATTTACGGAGATATTGTTTTGTTTCTCTAATCTAGGAGCTTGCCCTAAGGTCATAGGAAACTGTATACCTTTTAGATTCAACACGTCCTTGGAGTTTGGGTATGATGACGTTCTTTTAGCAATATTAGAAGGAGCAGGAAACAGTGCGGAAACTATTGCCCGCCCAAAACATAAATCATCTGTATTCTGAACATTAATACAAGCTTCCTTTCGCAGTATGAATTTAGGAAGTTTTATATAACTACCGGCCCTAAGTGGATTGAACTTATTAATATTAATAGCTAGATTAATTACTTTACTGAGCGCCCAGCCACTGTCTTTTTCCTGGAATTCATCCAACTCAGCTAGTAAAGGATTTTGAATCTTTTCTCGGAACCATGCACTCGTCCAAATCGGTATATTTGTAGATGGAGCATTCCTGGTATTTAGATATTTATTCTCAGCTTGAACTTGATTGGCGTTAGTAATTTGGAATTCACCACACTACAGCATTCACTTTCAACGCACCATCCTTCTTTAAAGCGTTCTGGATTATTCTTTTGAATAATGCAACACAGTCTTCTAAAAACGGCCTGACATCGGTGTGACGGAGGTTCATGATTGCTCCAGTTCTAACTCTTGATTCAAAGGCCGAATGAAGATCTTCCCACTTGACTCGATGTTTGGCTGTTTCCTTTTGAATAGGTTTGTAACTTCCACCTATTACTTGCATCCGCTTCAATAATTGTCTATAACCTTTAACTTGTCCAAGACATGTAGTCAAATGTTGCATCTCGGCAATAGTCGTAGCAGATTTTAATGCAAATGTAATTTTTCGAATAGCACATACATTCTTTCATTACATTTGTAATTTGATCATGATTATACTCCAAATTAGGAAGCTTCGATTTAATAGATTCAACACGAGCACTAGCAAACGACATTGTGATTTGTTGATTTAACTTTAGAGGAGCTAATATGAGGGCATGTCTTCACTCTATGACTGTCGAAGAACTAATGACAGAGGCAACAGGCAACTGTCGCAGCTCTATTTATACTTTTGGAGAGGAGTGCGTTCAGAAACCTGTAAAGTCGCCGCAAATTATGGGTGCGTTCAGTAATCATAACCTAAAAATATACTGCATATTTAACCTTAAAACTTACTCGGAAGACCCCGGCTAAACTCCTTCAGAAAAGTCCTGAAAACATATTTTAAAATAAGACTCAATCGGAATTTATGTATATATTATTGTTCTGTATAGGGAAATAGTGACCTACGTCATATGTCAAATTTGAGATTCATAAATCAGAATCGATATTAGAATTTAAGGTGAAGAGCGAGAAAAGAGAGAGTACTTTTTACCGTATATATGGCAAGTCTACGTCAGACCACGCCAATGAAGAAAAGCTCACTGGCTTATTATTATCATTACTATTTTGAAAATTTGTCTGATATACAACATATTTTTAGAAATATAGATAACTTCATAATACAAGTAACTGAGAGCTAAACGAGTTGCTAGCAGTAGCAAATTTCATAAGTGGCGACAGATGGCGTGCTATAGGCCAAAGCCGCAATAACTTTTACCCCCACCACTTACACACTTATAGAGGTGCACCAATAGCCGAGCTTCATTTACCTTCATCCACTCGAGGTGATAACTCGCAGTTGTTATAACTCGCAATGGCTAGCGGTACAAAATTCTTTTTTAAGGCAAAGGCCCTGAGAGTAACAAAGAAACTTAAACTAAATGATTTGTTCGTTGAACAATGGTATCTAGACAAACAGCCCTCATGCTGCATAGTTTACGTGAATGATGAACCTGCAGCGTTTGCCCTACTATCAAAAATGGACTTTGACCCTTTCGGCCAACATTCCAATCCAAAGATGTTGAATTATATCTATACATTGCCTCAACACCGAAGAAAAGGATACGCCACATTACTTGTGATGCTTATGAAGGAGGGAGAGCAGTTTTCGGCGTTTACCTCTGACGAGGCATCAGAAAATTTATTTAAAAAATGTGAATGTATAGAGCATGGTTACATGTTCAGATTTCCTTAATAAAAATTGTTAATGTCCATATGTTTTATTATCAATTCTACTACATTGGCTGTTACTCCGTTAATGTAAAATTTGATTATGTATTCATACATTTCAAAAATACTGGTAAATAACCTGTGTACCAGTATTTACCCGAAATGATGTATACTAACAGACAGCTCCACAATACAGCCCCTCATTTAAAAAATAGCCCCTCAGGTAAAAAAACAGCCCCTCAGTCTAGAAACGGCTTTTCGATACAGCCCCTCAGCCAAGACATGTCTACAAAGCTGTCTAACCTGTCTAAAATGCTGTTTACAGTATACAGACCTGTATAAGCTGTCTGTCTTAGCTGTCTGTTTGCAATGGCAAGCACAGGTGACTTAGGTTATAACAAATTTAAAGGTGTGACACATATACATAGCCGAAGTGGATGAAAAACTTAGGTTATGAGTCTAAAAGAGTGAGAGTATTGGGTTACTTGCTGAAGTAGATACGCTATATAAGAGTTCGGCTATTTTTGCAAGGTTAAGGTCCGATGTAATATTTTGTGGGTCGGTGGCTGGCATACAAAATACTACGTCGGACCTACGATTTTCTTATGAAGATTTAGTGTAAAAAATGGTTGGAATTGCTGCCAAACTCTTATAGCGTATCTACTAATAATATCTACAGAGCATACAACATTTGCAAGTTCAAGTACAAAGTGTAATATTGTTATAATATAATTGTAAATACAGGGAAACTTGAAACAACACTTTTTGATACTTACCGATTTTTTCGGAGCCATTCAAGAACGTCTTTTTCGGAATGTAAGTCGCCCCGATAAATGCTGGGAAACCTGCGTCGAAAGTACACGATCGCAGGCAAATTGGTCACGCCCCATTTTCGGGCGTATCGCGCGTCCGCCATCTTGACGAACGTTATGTCAAAATTATCGGTTTCACTGTCGATATTTTCCAGTCTTTCCATTATAGCCCGGGATTCTTCGGAATTTATTTCGTCTGTAAAATAATTGACGTTTATTACGAATGAAATGAATTTCTCCTACAATTTCATAAAGTTTAATCGCTCTGTATAGAAAACCCCGAAGGTATCTTAATTAAGTTGCGGCTTGATTGTAACTTACAGAAGAACACAGTAACGAATTCATTTTCCTCCAATAACTTTTCCAGCATCTTCTTGTTCACCTCCTCTATTTCATTCTTGATTTCGAACACATCTTGGGAGGTAAGCCAGTCCAAAACTGTGTCCGCTTGGGTAAGATCACCTTCATATACCTGCCCAAAAGAAAGAAAAATAATATCAAAAGATATGCATAATTGTATATATGTTCATTTTGGTTCAAATTAAAAGAATACATTTTTTAACATCAGTACATTTTCCTTTGGGGCCGATTTAATTTATCGGATATAGGGACTGATAAGCTGACACATTCACATGCACAAGATGTGCATTTTTAGACATTTACTCTCGTTAAAAAATAAACCTAAAAGTTAGCTAATTTTCAAGAGCGAAATTGTCAAAAATATTGGGCTTCAGGAAATACGATTTGTTTTAAATAATAAGAAATTATTGTCTTAATGAAAACCTTTGTCTACGTGCCTCATTTATAAAAAAAAAACGAATCCCTAAACGTTTGACCATTTCGCTCCTAGTGATATTTTCGAACGAAAAAACATAGTTCATTTTAGGCAAAATGGATTTATATTAAGTCCGGTCCGGTCTAAATTATTTTGATCAAAACCGAACATCTTGGTAAGAACATATCGGCACAGCCCTATAAAAATTATTTAAATCGTTGAAAAATTAAGCAAATTTTTAATATTTAAAAAAACGAACTCCTTAATTCGAGCCACAGTGTATACACCACTGAAATATACTGTTACGTTTTTCCCGTGGGTTCTTAACAGAATTACAACTTGGCTATTTTCAACTAATACTCTCTTTATTCACTACCACTGTATACAATTTAACTCACTAAACTAGTCTTATAACTTTACCACTAATATCTATTCAACACTCAATGATTAACTGAACTGCACTCCAACATTCGCCTTAGGTCTGCTTATATATAATCTCCAATCTATCACGAATATTCGGGAAGTATTCCGAGGCCACTCTATATGATATCGACGAGGCCATCGAGATAGTTCCAGCCATCCCGAAACTTCGCGGCCGGCCGGGCGATGATTCATACAGTACAGACAGAGAAGCGAGCGGCACGGCGCCGGCGGGCGGCTAGTTCTATAGGGTAGCACAAAAACGTTCGGATGGTTGTTAGTCGTGACATTACCTCCCTCTTAGACTTGATCGTCCCGATCAGATACTGCATGTCCGTGGTATGCTTTCAGCCTGTCAAGGTGAACAACTTTCAGTGTGGTTCTGGGACTACGCTGAATTCTATACACAACGTCATTAATTCTTTTGATGACTGTATAGGGTCCTTCCCATACTGGCGTTAGCTTGGGAGATCTTCCTTTCTTCCTTTGTGGATTATATAACCAGACTTTATCGTTTATTTGAAATCCCATAGAATTAACTTTGAGATCATATCGTGTCTTCATTCGGTCACTGGCTTTCTCCGTGTTCTCTCTGACTAATTCATGGATGTATAGTAACTTTTCCTTAAGAGAGTCCGCGTAGTCTTGAATTTCCATATCCTGGTTGTCTGGCGCTCCGAATAATAGGTCACATGGTAAACGGAGTTCTCTTCCAAATAAAACCATGGCTGGTGTTAGTCCTGTCGTGTCATGGACTGCTGATCTATATGCCATCAAAAATAGTGGTATATGTTGGTCCCAATCTTTCTGATGTTCATCTACGACCTTTGACAAATGTTCTTCAATGGTCTTGTTAAACCGCTCAGCCATGCCGTCTGATTGTGGATGTAAGGCTGTAGTCCGTGTTTTATGGATGTTGAGTAAATCACAGACTTTCTGGAAAACCTTGGATTCGAAGTTGCGTCCTTGATCTGAGTGCAGCTCTAATGGAACACCAAATCTGCAGAATAAGTTATTCACAAGGACCTCTGCTATGGTAACAGCTTCTTGATTGGGGATCGCAAAGACTTCAGGCCATTTACTGAAGTAGTCAATTGCCACTAAAATGTACTTGCTACCATTATTTGTTTCTGGGAAAGGGCCAGCTACGTCAATAGCGATGCGTTCAAACGGTAGGCCCACATTATACTGTTTCATTTTACCCCTAGATCTTGTTTTGGGTCCTTGGCTTGCGGCACAGGTTGAGCACTGCCGACACCACGATTTCACATCCTGGCAGTAGTTGACCCAGTAAAATCTGTCGCGAATCTTGTCAATCGTTTTGTTCACTCCGAGATGAGCACCAGACTTTCCATTATGAACTTCTTCCAGAACTTCCGATATCTTCCTCCTTGGTACCACTAACTGTGTCTTCACTACTTTGCCATCGGCGCTTTCCCAGGCTCGTTTAAGAAGTCCATTTTCCACCACCAGGGAGTCCCACTGAGCCCACAGAGTTTTAAAAGCAATTCCTTTATTTGATATCTCGCTCCAGCTTGGTCTTGGTAGCTGTTCTTCTTTGGCTCTTAGCAATAGTGCTATTTCACTATCTTCAAGCTGATCCTTTTTAAGTTGCTCGGTGGTCCACTGGTGATCAACCTCAAATTTCGTTAGCCTAATCGGAGTAATTCCTTCTCGTTGATCTACTCTTTGGCAATGCTTACAATTATCCGCGCATGGTCTTCTGGATAAAGCATCTGCATTATTATGCAATCTCCCTGCTCTGTGCTTAACCTTAAAGTTATATTGTTGTAACTTTTCAAGCCACCTGGCTACCTGTCCTTCAGGTTGTTTCATATCCAAAAGCCATTTAAGTGCTGCATGATCAGTCCTTATCAGAAATTCTTGCCCATATAGATATTGATGGAAATGCTCAACAGACCGTACTATTGCCAAAAGCTCTTTTCGGGTTACACAGTAGTTACGTTCAGGTTTCGAAAGTGTTCGACTGTAGTATTCGATAACCCGTTCTTCTCCTGCTTGTACTTGAGATAAAACTGCTCCGATGCCGGTGTTGCTGGCGTCTGTGTCCAATACAAATTTACCCTTTTGTTCCGGATATCCCAATATTGGACTAGAACATAGAGCCGCTTTTAATTTCCTGAACGCAGAATCACAGTTATGATCCCAGTTATAATTTGCTCGTTCTTCAGTGAGCTTATGTAAAGGTGCAGCTATATTTGCAAATCCTTCGACAAATCTTCTATAATAAGTACATAAACCAAGAAAGCTCTGCAGTTCGTGTTTGTCGCGAGGACGAGGCCAGTCTTTGATTGCTGTTATTTTTTGTTGATCAGTTTGGATTCCCTCTGATGACACGACGTGTCCGAGAAATTCAACTTTTTGTTGGAAGAGAAAACATTTCTTTGGATTCAGTAAGAGCTGAGCATTTTTGATCCTAGTAAAAACTTCATGCAGGTTTTGTAGGTGCTCTTCGAAAGTTTTTCCCATTACCATTATATCATCAAGATAGACCAGGCACGTCTTCCAAGTGAGGCCTCGTAGAACAACTTCCATAAGACACTCAAAAGTAGCGGGGGCATTGCATAGTCCGAAGGGCATAACTTTAAACTGATATAAACCACTTCCGGTAGAGAAGGCAGTCTTTTCCTTATCCTGTTCGTCAATGCCTACTTGCCAGTATCCGCTCTTTAGATCGAGTGTTGAGAACCAATGAGAACCTGCTAGTGTCGTCAACGTGTCGTCAATTCTAGGAAGTGGATAGCTGTCCTTCTTGGTGACGTCATTGAGCCTTCTATAGTCCACGCAGAATCTGGTAGTCCCATCCTTCTTGGTGACTAAGACAACATGAGATGACCATGGACTTGATGACTCTTCAATAATTCCATCTTCAAGCATTTTATCCACTAATGTGGTAACCTCTTGCTGCTTCGTTACTGGTAACCTCCGAGGATGCTGCCGTATGGGGTGAGCACTCCCAGTGTCGATTTTATGTTTTATGATGTTCGTTCTTCCAGTATTGCCATTTTTCTTTTCAAAGGTTGTACTCTGCTCTTTGATAAATTGTGTAGCTCTCTTCAGTTCTTCGGAAGACAGATGTTGCCACGACTTCTGGAAATGTTCTAGGACTTCCTTAGGTGATGTTGAGGGTGTTACTTCTGACTGCGTTTCGCAACTGGTTACCCACTGCACCGGCTCGCAAGTGGCTATTACATCTCCTTTATTGATTTTGATGGAATTGGATGAAATATTTGCTATCCTTATCGGTATTTCGCCGTCGGTTTTGACTAGTGCTTTGCCTACGAGGTGTTTGCAAGGCAAATCGTGGTGTTGGATAAGTCCGATGCAGCCTCCAAAATCCTTCTCCAATTTCCCAAAAATTATCTGCTCGGTATTTCCGCTTATTCTGACAGTACATGCCGCCACTACTTTAGTCGGTGTGCCATCGTCTGTTTTGTTAAGGATGAACTCTTCGGCGCCAAACTTCAGAAGATTAAGCTTGTTGTCAAAAGAGAATCCATGTTGACCGATGAGATCCATCCCCAAAATAAATTCGTCCTCGATGTCGGCGACTAACACTGTGGTGTAGTTTAATTCGTCCCAGTTGAAGTTCGATATCCATTTCCCCAAGTACTTCAGCTGTCTCACCGGTAACTGTACGTAAAACTACATTCTTTGATATGGGTAGAACTTCTACTCTATTCACTCTGTTGGACCTTATCAAAGATACCGCCGCACCAGTGTCAACAGTAATTGTTATGGCTCTTCCGTTGATCTTTCCTGTAATTGTTAGACTGTCGGCGGCTCTTCCTAGGCTTTTTATGGAGACGATCCTGGGGGCTTTATCTTCTTTAGCCAACACCCGCCCCGCAATGTTGACTAATTGAAGTTTTCCTGATTTAACTTGGGGGCCCTATCGTCTCTGGATGGAGATCTAGACCGTAGTTGTACTCGGCAGTCTCTTTTGAAATGCCCAGTCCTGCCACATCTATAGCACTGATTTGATGTATTTCGGTTACGTGGCCTATCTTCCATTGGCTCCCGGAATCTCGCCGTGGCCTGAAGAACTTCCGTTAATTTCTTCAAAATTTCACCCATCTCATTTAATTCACAGCTGTTTGTCGGCTTTTCCTCCTGGATGGATACGGCCCTGATTTTTGGCTTGGAGATGTTACAGGCTGCCTCGATTTCTAGGGCTCGACCCAAAGCTTCGCTGCTGTTATCAAATTTGGCTAGGCGTAGCATTTTCTGAGTTTCTGGATCTCTAATACCATCCACGAAATATTGGGCAGCAAGTTCCTCTTGAAATTCCTCTGTCGCTCCCGGGTAGGCCAATTGAATGAGACGTCTAATGTCGGCCTCAAATTCTTGCAGGTTTTCACCAGGCTTCTGATGCCGAGACTTTACTTGTGCCTGATACAGTTGTCTTCGGTGTTGGTCTCCAAATCATCTCTCCAAGATAGCTACAAGTATGTCATATTTCCCTTGTTGGCTGATGGGAATGGTCTGCAGTAGTTCCAGGGCAGATCCACGAAGCGCTACCACTAGTGATGTAGCCATTTCTTCATTATTCCAACCGTTGGCAACAGCAGCGGCTTCAAATTGTCTTTTGTACATTGTCCAGGATGTTTGGCCGTCGTACGTTGGAGGTTTGATGTTTTGTCCTGAGGCGAATGCCCTCTCGGTGGGTGCTTGATGTTTTAGTCTGGTAAATTCTGCTTGTAGATTCTTCACTTCTTTCTGTACGTCTCCTACTTCTTTTTGTACATTTCCAACTTCTTTTTGAATATTGTTTACTTCTTTTTCAAATTTCTCATTTTGTCCGTCCAATATTTTCTGTAATTTTCCTTGCTCGCCTACAATTACATCCAGCATCCATTTCTGAAGCTGGTCCTGCTCTGCTTGCCTTTTCTCTTCCTGGTCTTGTAAAATTTTCTGGAGCCGGTCCTGCTCTGCTTGCCTTCTACGTTCATCCTGTTCCCGTTCCGCTTGTCTTTTATCTTCTTGGTCTTGCAAAATTTTCTGAAGCCGGTCGTCCTGTTCTTTTTGCCTTTTGTCTTCCTGGTCTTTTAAAATTTTCTGAAGACGGTCCTGTTCTGCTTGCCTTTTATCTTCCTGGTCTTGTAAAATTTTCTGAAGCCGGTCCTGTTCTGCTTGCCTTTTGTCTTCTTGATCTTGAAAAATTTTCTGAAGCCGGTCCTGTTCTATCTGCTTTTTACGTTCTTCCTCTTCCCGATCCGCTCGCCTCTCAGCATTTAAATTTTCCATAAAATCGGCCAACATTTTATTTATTTGCTCCATTTCCGCCGTTTGTTGCCTTGTATTGGCCATAGAATGTTATAAAATTTTACCAGAATCCACCAATCAAACGGTCTCGTTGACGTACTTGTGCCTCTTCTTTCCTCGAAAAATACTCGCAAGTCCGGTCCCTTCACAATCCGACTTCTGACACCAAATGTTACGTTTTTCCCGTGGGTTCTTAACAGAATTACAACTTGGCTATTTTCAACTAATACTCTCTTTATTCACTACCACTATATACAATTTAACTCACTAAACTAGTCTTATAACTTTACCACTAATATCTATTCAACACTCAATGATTAACTGAACTGAACTCCAACATTCGCCTTAGGTCTGCTTATATATAATCTCCAATCTAT
>JAEQML010079426.1:0-11995 GCA_016904865.1 Pissodes strobi | reverse complement strand
ATGTATTTCTTGGTCTATATTATATGATTTGCAATAGAAAGTTCTGATGAGAATCAAGCTCCTGTATCAATATTCTGATCTTTCGAAATAGACCTAATGTCAAAAGTCAAAGCGAAATCCGCAAGCTAAAATAGTTTCATCTTCTGATGGAGCGCCTGCGGTTGTATTTTCTGTATTTTTCTCTGAATTGAAGGCATCTTCATACTTTATTCTGAAGGTAGTAGATAATTATAGACTCTTACTTTTATAAATCATTTTGATCTCGATCAAGGATACGTTTGGCAATGTGTTCAGTAACACAAAATCGTATTTACGAGATATACTACCTATATAGTATGTATTAGTATACTTTTTATTATTATATTTGCTTTATAGTAACCATGTAGTTCATGTTTCAGAAAGGCGAAGTAAATTTGGAGAATGTTACACATGAAGAGGCAGTCGCGACGCTTAAGACCACTCAAGATTGCGTAGTACTTGTAGTAGCTCAACCTGACATGGGTTTTAATGCCCCTGCCTCCGACACTTCTTACTCCCCACAACTGTGTAAGTATAATTAAATATTAAAAGTTGATGGTGGTATTGTTTTATTACATCAATTTCTAAGCTTAGATTAGTAGAATTTGGTATGCCATCTCGTTTTAAAGTTGTATAACTGCAAATTATCTATAACAGCCAACTAACCCAATTACACATACGCCTTTTTTTGCTAATATGTTTTATTAACAATACAATTATTTTAATACTTTAACATCGAAAAAGTAGACAGTTATTGCAAAGTTTTGTTAGGAACTGTTTTTTATTCAAAGGTTAGGAATGTATTTCCACGATAACCATTTTAGCGTATATCGATTTTATCCAACAACTTTGAGTAGCGGTGGGTTTTATTTTTGCTTCAAAATATTCTGCCCGCTAAACTAATTATTCTTGATATGAACTGGGAAAATAATTTTTGCATTCAGTTATACGAATGGGATGTGATTTTGATGTTGATTAAAAATCCACTCATAGCTGAAATCAGAAATGTGAAAATACGCAATCAGAATCTGAAGTGGTCTTAGGTAGACCTGAATAACGTTATGTGTATATCTTCACAGAGCGTATATAACCCTATAATTATTCTGACTATGAATTAATTATACATGTTATATTTACTTATACAATGCGCATCAAAAGTCCGGCAAACCCCCCTCCCCTCTGGTATCTATCGAATCGTCTATCATATCGTCATGAAATTTGGAGTGGTTATATATAGCATAAATGAAAAATTTTTAGTCCATATAATGACATGAGATTTTCAAAATATCGGCTGGGCGCCATTTTATTTCTTTTAATGGAAAGTGGTATTTGATTTTGAAGGTATTTTTAACCTTATTTCAACTCCCAAGTTTTAAATGAAATTATTGTACTGCGAATTGATTAATAAGATAATTTAATTATTTAGGTACATATTTTTGTAAAAAAATTAAATCATTTAAAATATCAATTCTTATCATGGAATTTTTAAGTTTTACAGAAAAATATCAACACCTTAAAATTTAGGGATTGTATAAAGTATCACTCGACCCCCTTTCCATTTAAAAAAATATTCAAAATTGCGCCCAGCTGCGAATTGAAGGGAAGGCATATATATCTTTACTAGTGAAAAATGTGATGGCTTTATGGTTCATTCGGGCTTAACGTTTGCGGACCAAGTAAATGCCACTATTAATTAAAAAGGGATTTAATATCCTGAAAATGGTTTATGCAAGCAGATAATATGTTGTCTCATTTTAATTATTGTTGCTTTGTTTACGGTCCATTCTCCAGTGTCATCAAGGAATAGGATTTGGAGGTTGCAGGCTTATCTAGTTGTTTTGTTTGCGATTTTAGAAAGTGCGACTATGCGACACCCATTTTTGCAGTTCAAATGGTTCAGAATTACGTATTTCATTCGGAACTTTCGAAGCAACAAAGCCAGCGTAGCTCGATTGGCCGTTTTATCTACTATATCTTTAAATGGATCAATACAACCATCGTTTTTCCTTCTACATTTCCTTTAATTTCTTAAATTTCAAGCAAAAACAGCGTGTTAAGAGAAGTGACATAATTCAAATTTCCCGTAAACAACTAAGCCAACGATGGTTGTGACGTTTTATTGACAAGCGTCGACTTTAATAATTCTATGTAACATTATTTGCTTCCAATGTATTAAAAATCTACCTAAAAGTGATATTAATTGCTTTTTAATGTTGTTTGTATAAAAAATATTTTCTACTATTTGTTATAAAAGTTTCTCATATGAATTGCAGGATTCATATACGTGCTTAAAAATACCCCTTTAATACTTAATAAGTAACTATTATAATTAAACAATTAATCTGGTATTTTTTATTCGAAAAATTATTAGAACTTTGCATTACTCATGTCAAAATTTTGGGACCGTAATTGAAATTCTGTAAGAAATCAACATCTGGGAGAAAAACTGCCATGAAAATGGAATTGCACAATGAAATAAAAAAAAATCAACTTTACCGCATGAGGCTGAAATTTCGTACCAAAAATTACACGAGAAACAATAATTTCTCCAAGTAAAATTTGTCGGATTTCGGTCAAAAATTGGTATTTTCCACCATTTTCTAAAGAAACTGTCAATTATTTTGATAACGAATGGCGTTTGGCAGATGCCTGCATTATTATTAGTCTAACTTCAAGCACACATTTGTTGCCGAAATAAAAGTGCAGCTAATTTCATTAATAAAAGAAATCCCACATGGTGCATATGGTGTACTATATGCATAGCTACTCTCTGTGCTTGCCTTCATTGTTTTTAATAAAAAAATATCTTCAATATATTTTCCTTGAAATATAATCTTCGATATGCGGGTTTTAAACTAAATTTATCAAGTTAATGTATGTATGTTCATTACTGATGGCGAGACTTCGGTTTTGTACAAAATGATTAATAATTCCGTGCAAATTTAATTATCCTGCTTTATAAACGTTTCCTTCCTTTCTTACATCATTTGCCTCGAAATTTGATTTGACAATGATCGCGGATTGAGTGTGAATGTATTTAATAAACTTTGAGATAATTACACAGTAAATAATCGTAGTTTTATATTAGCAATGTTTTGGAAAATTATGACACATTCAGAATCTTGGTACACACTCAATGGAACTAAAAAATGCGATATCTTGAAAATGCATTATTTTATATGAGAAAACAAATTACTCGGGCACGCCGATTTTAATGTAACTATTTATATTTGAAGATTAATCTATAATATTATTTATATAGATTTATTCGAGGTTTCATAAGTAAACCATGCATGAAACTCCCAATTCTTGAAAGAAAAGTAGCAAATGAAAAATGAGCATGTTTGTATTATTACGTTTTATTTAACCCATTTATGGTCGCTGTTGCGTATACGCAACACTACATTACTAATTTTTTAAAGAAAAATGGGAGCATTTTTAGCATTAAATATGGGCTTATGCCATTGATGGAAGGTTCAACAAAAGTGATAAATACTGTAAAAACAGTTGAAAGTTAATTGTTAAAGATGTTAATGTAATCTTAATTTTGCATAAGTAGAACTCCCTCTATATAATAATACAAACGATAATATTTTATTAGGTAACAATAAAAACTAATTTTATGTAAATAACATACATATTATAAATTCTTGAATACCTACCTACAGTAAAAATGTAATTTCACGAAGTATTGTAGAAATTTAAATCTATAAATTCTTGTATTTTATATAAATGTTTTAGTAAACGAAGCACAACTACGTTGACAAGTTGACTTAACAAAATACATGACAAGTTCTACAATTTTTGATATCTATTTATACCATTTTGGTAATATGTATTGGTAAAATTGAGAAAATAAAATATAAAATACTTGTGTATTTGTTATCCATTCTTTCAAATATGTTTTTAAATTAAATAACCGAATTTATTGATTTTATGCTTTCATATTGGAAATCATATAATTTTGGTATCATATTATGTAATTGGCTTTTGTACAACACGTTTTTATCCACAATACCCAAACACTATTTAGTGAGGAAATTGTCTTTCGATATTTTGGATAAAACTATGTTATACTACATCTTGTCGAGGGTTCTAAACCCCACCTTAAGTGTTTTTTGTCCTAATGTATAATATCTTTCTTCATCTAATGTGGGCTTATTTTTATATTTATGATGATGTATGTGTTTACTCTGAGATATTTCTTTATGCAGCAAGTTCTTGTGAAATAATGGGCAAACATTTAATTTTTACCATTTTTTTTTGTTTGAATAACTTATTTTACGGATAATCATAATATTCTGTATTATAATTAATTTAATTTCCAATTTCGTACTAATAGTACTTATTTTCTTCGTAAGTGTTTCAAATCATTGTAGGATTTTAAAACCAATGTTACAGCGTGATCTAGATAACTCTTTAAATGGAAATATCTTAAAAAAAAAATTCCAAAGAAAAGTTGTTTGATTATGCTTTTACACATTCTTTTGTTTTAATGTATAAATGGTGTTTCAAGGCACATGGCAGTTTTTTTTTAATGTGTCCATGCTTTTCTTGGACACGTCTGCCCCACTAAACGAAACTAATCCATATTCCGGAGGTAAACTCCCCGGCCATTCGGATCTTCGGGCGCTGGGTGGCCCTGGGAGCCCTTCATTCCGCATTTCACAGCCAGCAAAGATACCGAATCAATTTAGAGTAGATTTCTGCAACATAAGAGGCCTAAATACAAACATAAATTCGGTACACCAACATCTACAAGCAAACAGACCACACATACTAGCCCTTACAGAAACACAAGTATGTTCTACAATACCAACAGTAAACTACTCCTATCCTGGTTCCGACTTACATACCCGATTTAGGCATAAATTCGGAATATGCCTTTGTGTTCGAAGCGACATTTCATGTCACCGCGAGGAAACACTCGAACCGAACAACCTTGACGTCATGTGGCTCAAGTTCAACGCCAAGGGATTAACTAAGATTATATGTTGTCTCTATCGCCCTCCGAGCGATAGAGCCTACCAGAGCTTTTTTCAACACTAGCTACCACTTTTGACTCAATACAGGTCGATCACCCCAGTTCAGAAATAATTTTTCTGGGAGACTTCAATGCCCACAACACCAACTGGCTCAAACATCACAACAAGACCGGCAAACGAAGGTAGAGAAGCTGAGGCATTTGCCATCAGCTGTGGGCTTACTCAACTTGTTGACGAACCAACTCGAATCTCAGAAAGGGGCGAATTCGCCGCCCTCCTGGATCTTTTTCTAACCACCAATCCTGACCAGTACACAATTACAGTGGGTCAGCCATTAGGTACTTCCGACCACAAACTTATTACAACGGTTTGTGAATTGCCACTCATACAGATGGGTCCACCATTGCCTCGCAAAATCTGGCATTACAGTTCTGCAAATTGGGACGATCTAAGGGAGTTCCACGTAGATTTTCCTTGGCTCGACGTCTTCTTTGGCACTGACGACCCGTCAGTTTGCTGCGAAGAGATCGCGCAAGTAATCATCTCAGGAATGGAAGCATACATCCCAAATTCCATCAAGTTACCATCAAAAGGAAAGCCCTGGTTCGGCAGAAGATGCGAAAGGGCTGTAGGTAGGAAGCAGCAACCCTACAAGTACTGGGAGCAAAATCAGACTGTTGAAAATCGCAATTATTTTGTCGAAGCGAGAAACGAATGCAAACGTGTGATCGACGAAACTAAGAACAAACACAATCAAATGATCAGGAATACACTTTTGCAATGCCCCAGTGGTTCCAGGAATTTCTGGTCAAGCAAAGGCAGTATGTAACAACTTTACAAACACGCCTCTCCCACCTTTGATAGACGAACGTGGCATCATGGCGACTAAAGCCAAGGAAAATGCAAGCATGCTCGCCAAAATGTTTTCATCGCACTCTACCTTAGACGTCCCCCATGGCAAGACTCTCCCCACCATATCGAAAATCAACACTACCATGGCAGAGGTCAAGTTTCATCACCGTGATATTCGCAAAATCCTTAAAGAACTAGATGCGCAAATGGCATCAGGACGGGACGGAATACCTGCCATCGTGCTAAAGAACTGCGCCAACGCACGGACTAAGACTCGTTTTTTTCCAGGCTTTTTTCTCTGTCGTACGGAAAAGGGATTTACTTGGAAAGTCGCTCGAGTGCAACCTGTTCCAAAAAAAGGCAAAAAAACACGCCCTCAAACTATTGCCCAATTGCCTTGCTTCCAATAATCTCCAAAGTCATGGAACGTGTAATCAATCAGCAACTACTCAAGTACCTCGAGAACAACATAATAATCAGCGATAATCAATACGGCTTTCGCAAAGAGAGATCGACAGGAGATATATTGGCCTATGTCACTCATATATGGAGTAGGAGAACTACGGAGAGTCTCGAGCGATTGCGTTGGATAGTTCAAAGGCATTCGACAGAGTTTAGCATGACGGACTGCTCAACAAACTGCCGTCGTTCGGACTGTCAGCCTCTCTCTGCAGTTGGCTTGCCAGTTTCCTTAAGAACCGATCACTGCACCTTGCAGTAGATGGACACACCTAAGACACATTCACCATCAACGCGGGCGTGCCTCAGGGCGCAATACTTACACCAATTATCTTCCTCATCTATATAATAATGACCTGTTGATCGATACGAATAATCCCGTTTACAGTTTTGCAGATGACAGTACCCTTGTCTCCCACTTTAGATCAGAAAAACCCTTACCAGCGACTGAGACTCATCACCGCAGACAGGAGCAGATTACAGCAATTCATCAAGATCTGGAGAAAGTTCAAACTTGGGGCGATCGAAATTTGGTCCAGTTCAATGCAGCAAAGACCCAAGCAGCAACGTTTACCAAGAGGGCCAATACAGCGGGCCCTGACATCATTATGACAGGATCGACCATTCCTTCATCCTCGTCAATCGGACTGCTGGGTGTCTCGGTCAACAGCAATATGTCCTGGCATGACCATGTTGCTAACATCTCAAAATCAGCCTACCAGAAGCTTGGTGCGCTATTTCGTAACAAAAAACTCTATACACCGCAGCAGTTGCTTTTGCTCTACAAAGGGCAAATAAAACCGTGCTTAGAATATTGCTCACATATCTGGGGTGCCGCACCAAAGCACACCCTAAAGCTGCTGGATTCCATTCAGAAGAGAGCTGTGCGTCTCGTCGGCGACCCGGAGTTGACCCGGAATCTGGATAGTCTGGAACACCGCAGACATGTGGCCGAGATGTCTCTGTTTTACAGATACTTTCACGGCAGATGTTCCCAGGATTTGGCCCGCCTCATCTCGCCCCTGGCAACTCCTGTCAGACAGTCACGACAGACGGCAAGAGCGTGCCAGTTCGTCGTATAACTGGAAACACCTAGAACATCGCTTTACAAGAACTCCTTTGTCTGGCCCACTGCATCACTGTGAAACTCACTCCCAGGACATCTGTTTCCCACTAATTACAACCTACAACTATTCAAGAACCGTGTCAATCAACATCTTCGCACACACACACATCGCTCGTCGAGCGCCATAGGATATCCCGTTAATGTGTGTGCAACTGCCATAAAAAAACTAACCAAAACAAACCCAAACTAACCAAAACAAACCCAAACTAACGAAAATCAACCTAAAACTAACCACAACTAATTCAAGCTAACGGAAACCAATCCAAGCTAATCAAAACTAAGGCAAGCTAACCAAAACTGACTCAAGCTATCCAAAACTAATCCTAAGGTCGATTTTCTTTTAGTAGTCAGATTGGTTTATAAACTAACTGACCAAAATTATATAAGTACGCACAAAACCTTGTTGCTGCCGATTTATTTTCTCTCATATTTACTTGTTTAATAGGTTAGAAAATCTCGAAACTCTATTATGAGGCTATATCTAATAATTACGGATTTTGTTGAAAATAACGCAATACAATAAGATACCTTTTTTCGTTTAGTTGTTTTTCACCTTTTCTTATTTACTAGAAATGCTGGGGTCAAGTTTCGTTTAGCGGAAATCCGTTAGGAAGATATTAAATTTATTTTTGACATTATAGTACCTGTCTCAACGCAGAACAATCAAAGTTTAAAATTAAAAGAGCGAAAATTTACTAGAACAAAATTCTTGTCTTAGAGTAGCTCTCTACCTCTCTAACCCTTATTAACCAGAGTAAAAAGACAAGCGCGCTAACCCAAACTAACCCAAACAGGGATGTGTAGATGCAGATGAAATCAAACAACTTTAGTTCGGACTATTTTTCTAATTTCAAACATTATAAAGATATTTCTATTTAAAGAGTTATATGGATCACCTTGTACCAGTATACGCCATTTTACTTATGTATTATGTGTAGTTAAAATTAATATATAATAATAATAAATAGTAAGATATTTATTATTTCACAACAAACATTCCACATTTCAATGTCATTACATGCAGTATATATAAAAATTAGATTAAAAGGCCTTTGAGTTACCTGTCTAGACAATATTTGTGTCTTGTAGTGTGGCTTTGGTCCTAAAATCTAGTTGAAAGTTATCCTAATGGTAAAAACTTGAACAATAATTATCTGTAAAAATCGTCACACTCTAAATACAGGGTATCCAAAATAAAGTTTCCTAACTCCTTACCGCAGACGCTATAAAAGATAGAAAAAGTTACACCTCAAGCACTCTAAATTTTTACATTTTTGGATTTTGCGCAAATTTCTGAGTCTATTTGCTGTATCATACGTTATCAGTGAGGTTATTATATTGGTTTAGGGGATAAAAACAAATGAAAATCGAGCTTTTGAATACTTTGCATATACTTACACAGATGAAAAACGGTTGGAGATGGAAAAAACTATTTACACTTACCTATCATAACTTTTAAAGAGCTATCGCATGATTTTAGAAGAAGTTAAGAATAGTACTAAAACGGCACCATTGGTCATATCTGTAGTTATTTCCACGTACTAGCTCGATAATAGTTAAGATCGAAAAATGAAAACAGTTTCTATATCTCCAGCCGTTTTCTCTGTACCTGTTCAGATGTTCCAAAAGCTCGATTTTCATTTATGTCTCTCCTAAACTAATACCTTTACGGTAGGAAATGAAAAAGCAACTATTAGACTGAAACTTGTACGTAGAATCCAAGAATGTACAAATTTACAGGGTGTCCCATTTAAAGTAAGAAAGTTGATGTCTGTCCACGAAACCTGAATACTCTGATCAGATTAAAAATATGGGCAAAATTAAGAAACTTTTCTGTTTAACTTTCTGAGATAACGGGATAGAGAACCTTATTTCGGACACCCTGTACTTACTTTAAAGTAAAGGAGAGAAAAGCAAAAAAGATAAGAGGAAAACAGTATAATAGAATACAATAAAACCAGTAACTGTAATAATTTTATTTGAAGAAAATTACTCTTCATTGGTAATTCCAAAATAATAGCTCAGGTCGCTTGCCAGACAATTAATATCAATTTTATAAATACTTATTCACAAACGTGCGGTTTAAGAATGGCCTTTTGACACTTTCCATAAGTCAAATATTTAAATTGTGCATACTTACTTAATTACGAAATAATAGATCTTCATTATTTTAAAATTACGTCGATTTTACTTTCTATAGGAACAATATTTTCAGAATAATATTAGTTTCCTCTGTTTTAGCAACCAAAACATCACGCTGTTATCCAGAATCATTACACTCTGCTCACTCGTCGAATTTGGCCTTGCATCAGCCTATAGGTACACCAAAGGCAGTTAGTACTGAAGATATCACCAGGTAAGTGCGAATTTTTCGCTGAGTACTTCGAAATTAGTTAGCTAGTAAACTAGTTAATGAATTAGCTGTTTTTATGACATTTCCGATACCTAATAATATTCAAATTTTGATTTTCATATATTTCATCTGTTATCGAGGATCGTGTTTACTTGTTTAAAACTTATAAATTTCCTTCCACTGACATCGTTGTGACTTGTTTCCGTTCGCAACAGTTGATAGTGAGTGATAGTTGAGGATTTCTGGCGCCGAGTTTGGTTATAAGATATGCACTCGGTGCGTCATTATTTCTGTACTGTCACATACTTACAATTAACAACAGTGTTGCGCACTCCCCAGTTAGTAGGTTACACAAGTGATCGAGTACCGTAATTTGGAGAACACGGATAGATTTGAGGTACTTACCGTGTAGAATATCAGCGTAAGGCAACGAAAAACTAGGCCGTAACTGAAAGCAAGTACATTTAAATAAACTGAAATGTCATGGTTGCCAGTATATCAAATATCTAGGATTAAATAGGACTATATTTTGCACCGTGTAACATTAAGTTCTTTATTATTGATATCATATACAACGTATTTTTATTTGTAGTTGAATGTACTCAAGAGAAAGAAAATGGCGGAACATTAAACTGTGTATTTTGCTGTATGCAATGTAGCAACAGATTGAGAGAAATTCATAGCAATTTCTTGTAATATATAGGGAGTTTTCTGCGATTCTGATATCCATCGAGATATATCCAAATTTCGTCGAGGAACAAGAGATAATCTCACTTTATAAAAATTTTCTCAAGAATGTTTTCTTCCCACACCAATTTGCGTCCGTTCAGTACATTGTAATTTTAACTTTACATCATTTTTTATATCTCTCTTAAACATATATTTTAAAATACCGGCGCTCTTTCGGAATGTGCAAATATTCAATTTTATCATGTTATGTTATAAAGTTTCCAGGAAACAAGTCAGCATAGAAATTGATTGATTGATTAAACAACTGACCTATGCACATATGCATAGGTCGTTTTGGTTCACATCTCATCTTGTCGAAAATAAGGTGGCGTTTCTGGTTTAGACTCTGCTGGATAAAGGAGATAAAAGTTTATCTTTTAAATAGAAGCCAGGAATCCTTAAAGATAATGTATTTGTTTCCCTCGTTATGAGCTAGTAGTTTCGAGATTTCTTTTGAGGGGGTTGCAAACAATATTCAAGAAGTTCCAGCTATACCGATAGCGTACTCTGTACCGCTTTATTTTTGACACCTAAAAATCGTCTTTTTAACATTATCTTGATTACATTAACCAAGTGTTTTAAGGTCGTGTAACATGCATCGCATTCTCCTGTCTGGACTAAACATCTATAACCTTAATTATATTTTAAAGTTACTATACTTTACCCCAAACTAACGCAAAACTTTTTTACAAATTCGTTTATTTTTGTATCTAATATTGTCCTCGCTATTTTCATTAGAATACGTAGTATTTTTATTGTAATATCGGGAATTTAGTACTGTATGAATTTAAGTGGCTTGAAGGTTAATATATTAAGAATCAAGTTCTAGATAGCTACTAAAATTCAATACTACACAATTTAACCCACAATACCGAAACATGGTGTTTTACTGGTCGCGCGTTTCGCTAATCATGTTAGCGTTATCAGGAGATGATTAAAACTATACTTTAACCTGCCTAGGTCTATTTCATACTAACAATTTGCTTAATCAAGTGAAACTGAAACAAACGTTCTGAAAAAAAATTTGGAGCCCTCTATAATTCTTAGGATTATATGGTATCAAAACATGTTTTGTGTTTTCATCCTGATTAGCGACAGAAGTGAAATCACGAATTGTATTTCTAAACGCATGCATATCGATTAATCTACCTGTCTATTAAGTTAGAATTGAAACCATTAACTTTCGGTATATTCTTAATTGTCTCCTTTTGATTATTGAACATTTCTTAGTGTGAGGAAAATTATTCATATTATGTACTAAGAGATGAAAACTGGCCAATTTGTGTTGGTCGCAGTCGAAGGAGTTATTATGAATATATGGGTTAGTGGTAGTATTTTTTTCTATAAATATCAGATTACAGTATGTTATTATCATTCCTAATTATTAGACTATCCAGGAATGCTAGGTGGCTATTATTGTTCTCGACTTGAATTTTTTTTTTCGGTTTAGTTTTGTTACAAAATCCTGGATAG
>JAEQML010079425.1:0-11995 GCA_016904865.1 Pissodes strobi | reverse complement strand
TTTTTTTCTAAAACGTCAATTGAAAAAGTTAAAGGGGGGTTCCATTTGTAGTGAAACACCCGGTACAGTTGATTTAATTCATTTGCGCTCTAATGTTTGAAATGGTTTAGCTCCATTGACTTGCTATAACTACTACAGTTTATTATTGACTTTATCATTAGTACCTATTTTTTTGCGTCTCACTTTTCAATTTTTAATACTTGCTTACTTACTTGCCTTTCATTATTAAATTATTCTTGGTTATTTATTTTATTTTTCAATTGTTCGTACTGGTTAAATTCGGGCACTCAAATCAACTTAACTTTAAATTTAATTGAATAATTTTCATTTGGTAAAAAACGAGTACCATATTTCAGCTTAGGGGTATTTCTTGCTTGTGCCGTCTACAAGCCCGTGGCGCCTTATAAATAAAACTCACCCTTACTCTCTGGCATTAGAGCTAGGGCCTATTTGCACGCTTTGAAGACGACTCGTTCTAGCTTACGCATCTATACTTGCAAATTCACTAAATTTCAATTTTAATTTTTATTTATTTTATATTATTCACCCTCGGTCTCTTCTAAGCCGAGGTGAAGGTTTCGCGCTAATTAGAAGAAAGAAAAAGCGTGGCATAGTACCACTGTTGTATTATAATACTTAAGAAATAAATCAAAGGAGAGAATCGGAAATAAATATCGTTAGTATCGTTAGACTCGTCACCAAAACCATAAACTTCAACCATCAAAAGTTCTAGTGATGACACTGATATTCAAAAAGGTGAATGAGGTGAACAAGAAAAATCTGCAATGGTAGAGTTAATTGACAAAAAAAAATATTTGCCATTTTGAATTACTTAATCCAAGGGGGTGAGGCTAATGAAAGCCAAATTCTTTTAGTTACAGAATGCGTGCTTGACATCGCAGGAAGCAAACTTCAGGCAAAAGAGCAAGATATTATTGCCTGCAGATTACCGTTTTAAAAACGGTAGATTGTTTGTAAAAGATTTTATGTTGAAAACCAGCCTTGAGAGCCCTGTTTCCTGGCGGAAAAGTCTTTGTTCACGTAGTTTCTTCAGCAGCTATAAAAAGAAACAGACTTAACAATGGCAGAGTAACTATTCTACGAATTTCACATCGAAAAATTATTCAAGAAGTGGAAATAGATTAATTCTCATTATTGTCAATAATGCAAAAAGTCACAATGAGAATAAACAGATTGCTAAAAAAAAAGATCGCCAAGTTAATTGGCATGACGGATCTATGGATGTTGATGATATTGATGATGATAATGAGGTAAATTATGAAAACCAACCTGATGAAAAATCATCACCAATATTCTAGAGACCATGTCTACTCCCATTGATGAAGATATGCCTCTTGTTAGTCGATCCTGGTAGATTTGTGTGTGATTCTTGATTCCCGAATCTTATTTTTTGTTCGTACTTGTTAATTGCTCTTTTCAAGTTTTTGTATGTATGTATTGTATGTGCAGGGTGATCCGCATAGCTCTTCTTTTTTTGTTCGTCGTTTAATTGTTCAACTGGCCTATTGTCAAAATCGTGGCATCTGTAATGACTTAAAGTTATTTGAACTATTCCATTACTAGTTCTATTACTTCGTGGTCCACCATACTTCTGATGGATTTTCGTGGATATTCTCGAAAATAAAGGAATATAATAAGACCCCTTTCTTCGTTTCTTTGTAAAATATTAACATAAAATAAAGATGAATCAGTAAGTAAATCAGACTTTAAATATCAATGTCATGACGTTTGAAAAATAAACCTTTATCTCCACGTAGCAGCAGGTATCTAAATAGGCAAGCAATAATTATATCGAAAAATCATAGTATTTCCTAATTTTAATCCCTTCAATGGTTAAGTTTTGATACATGATATATTATACAAAAAATATGCAGAGTTTAATTAAAAAATTGAAAATCAGAAAAAAATG
The DNA here is from genome assembly GCA_016904865.1 of Pissodes strobi. Classification (NCBI taxonomy): domain Eukaryota; kingdom Metazoa; phylum Arthropoda; class Insecta; order Coleoptera; family Curculionidae; genus Pissodes; species Pissodes strobi. The sequence goes on along the minus strand of JAEQML010079425.1, from coordinate 10,065 downwards.
TGGTATATTACATTTAAAAAAAACATAATTTCTTTTTTGAAACACCATGTATAGATTAAAACAAAAACGTGTGCAAAAGCAGATGAAATCAAACAATTTTTATTCGGAATTTCATTCTAATTTCAAGAATAATAGATAATTCCATTTAAAGAGTTAATCTGAATCACCGTGTACGTAATTTTGCATAATAGCTTATTTTAAATTGTTTTGAATAAATATTAACAATATTTCCATACATTTTGAGTATTACCAAAATTTTCTGAAATATTTTCAGAAATATTCCCAAAGCACATATTTTCCGAAATTTCATAACTCTAGACACACTAGGGCCCAGCATCAAAAGAAGCCGTTTAAGGATCCCAGTTTTTTTTTTGTAATAGACTTGTGTGATAATAATAATATTATCGGAGTAATATGTCATGAATTAATTTTTATGACAAATTATTGATCAAATGGCGGTCCATGTATACAAACAGCTTGTTTACTAGACAATAAATTTGGAAAGTAGTAAACATTATTGAGATATTGACCATATCTTCAAAAGCTATCAACGTGTCACAAAATTTATGACAGACGATCTTTATTATTCAATTTTGTAGTCAGAAATTTTCCCAGTTTATCATTCAAAGTTGCCATACAGGGTGGTGCAATCAAGATGGAGTGAAAGATTATACGGGAAGTGAAAAAAGTGTCTTGAATAGAGCATCCCTTAAAAACATTTTTGTATATACAGGGTGGTCCAAAAAGCTATGGCGGACCACAGTTACTTGTATTTAAAACAAAATACCTATAATATTATAATGATTTTCCTTGCAATTTAAATCATTTTTGGTATAAGATTTTATATTCCGACGTGTCATAATGACGTTCTTATGGAACGCATTTTGAGTGTCATAATGACACATTTTACTGGATCGAGTACTCTATTGATTTCATTATAGGACTGAGGACTATAATGATTTCATTATAGGACTCAGTACTATAATGAAAAAAAATCCAGGTATACCTACTTTGCAAAAATAAAATTTATTCAAAACAACAAACGAACAAACTTATTAACGATTAAAATTAAATACTACATTAGTACAACTTGTTAAATTAATAATTTTAGATGCGTCGAAAGGCGTCGAAATTATCCCATTATTCTGGTTGTTTAATGTTGTATTTGATGCTGGTATTTGAATATTGGTATCTTCTGGAAGGAAAACAGTCGGTGATGATTTTTCGCCAAGAATAGATACTGAAATTCTTTTTTTATTTTCATGGGAGTTTTCAATGATACTTTCAATAGCAAATATTTATCAGTTTCTGCTTGTTGTAAAAACTTTGCAATATTGTCTTTCGTCAAAATTTTAGACTTTTTGGGTTTGTAAGCATCGGAGATACGTTTTAAAAAAGCAATCAGGTGAACAAACTCACTTATATCAACATTTTGTTTAATTAACAACGTGCTTCGTAACATTGAGTAATAACTCCATAAACTTGAAGACTTTTTTGTCATTGATTGTTCTTTAAAATAGGCTAAAAATACTTTTTCGTCTGCAACATTTCTAACACTTTCCTTGTGACACCAACTTTCATAACTGGCATAGGTTTTTTCGTATAGGCCTTTAGACTTTTCCGGCAATAATCCAGCAACTGTAGAGCTAGCTAATTCTTCAATGTCTGACGGTAAATTAGTCATTTCATTTATTTTACTATTAAAAAATTATTTTAAATGCCTAAACTTTTCAATAAATTTCACGTAATTCAACGTTGACAAATGTGGTTGACAATGACAGAAGAATACAAGCAAAAAATTTCATTGTTACCTACCTTAAGATTGTTACACACATTATTACCTCAGATACGGATACCTACTGAAATTAATAATATTCACATCACAAATCCAATAAGTGTTTTTATTAAGGAAATCGCCGGAATATAAAATTTTGTATGAAATTCGGATCATAAACAATCATAATGGCACACGCCATGATATCAGACTCGGCTAACGCCTCGTCTGGTAATATTCATGGCTAGTACCATAATAATCGTTATTATGATCCTTATAACATAAATATCTATTATGGTCCTAGAGTTAGTACTTACAGAGAAAAAACTTAAGCTTCCAACTTAATCTTCACAATACCCGAAGCAAAATCAAAAAACCAATAACACCATCTTAAGGCACCAAAATAAGTAATTTTTTATTTCACAAATTTATCTTTTATAACATTCGCAAATTGAAAATTTTCGGATTTCTTTAGATGGAAGTGGCATATCGTGAACTTTTGTAGAGGTGCTTTAATGATCTTTGAACTGATATAGAGTTTGGCAATCTTTAAAACAACCACTAGAGAAATTTATTGACCTCAACAGTTGATTTTAGGTATGAAAAAATAAAAAAATTCTCATATGATCCCTGAACAAGCTAAAAATTACTTCTGTAGCTATTTAACAGCTTAATAATAAAAAGTGTATGAAAAATTATTCGAAAATTTTCATTCAATATCAATAACAATGTGCAATAACACTAACGAAAAAATTAGGTTCACTACGAAATAATTTATGTTACTAGTTGTACTCATACAGGACTAAATAGCCTGATATTTATATCAAAATTTATTAACAATAATTTTTTTCTTTGCAAAATGAGTTACGTTACAGAAAGACGGATACATTATTTAAGACTGTGGGAAAAATTGCTTATTGGCTAGTCGAGTGGTGCCTATTTTAAAAAGGAACTACTTAGGTTACCTTACATAAAACTTAATATGCAACTAACTCTTAAGCTAGTAACTCTACACTTTTGGAGCCCCTATAAAAAATAAACCTGGAATATGTTAAGGTAGTTGAATAAACTTAATATATATTTTTTCTCTTTATGTTCTAAAGTGAAATTGCTTTAAAAAATCTCTTTACTCCACGATGTACAAAAATGTATTAACTGGCTGGTCCAGACTCCTGGAGTTTCGATCTTAAGAAACTTTTTTTTATTCTTTTCAAAAATTTGAAAAAAAAAATAGGTTCACTTCATTATTCTACTGGATATTTCTTTGCTTGCACAAAAAAGACTAAAATAAATAAATAGAAAATAAAATCTACATAAATAAACAATAAATAAATTCACATAAGGTTTTGGAATATTTACCCCTCCTTTTTTTTCTAAACGCAACTAAAGCATTCTTAACATGGAGCGTTGAACATTTTGTACAACTAACAGACTAATAGTTCGAAAACGTACTGTAATTCGTTCTTTCATGTCATCGACTATAGTTGGCGTAGTAGCTCTTTACATATCTGTTCTTTTACATATTTCCAGAAATAATTTTCAACGTCCTTATGAAAATATGATGGAGCACCGTGGCAGCTGTGCTGGAACCAGAGACCCTGTCTTGTTTCTAAATCCACATTTCGCAATAAAATAGTTAAGTGGGGTTGTAAAAGATCTAAATAAATTTCCGGGGTCAATCTTTTGTTAGAAAATATTATATAATGCCCTATCAGTCTTCACCGTACGTACGTGAAGTTAGCCCCCAAAGTATGTTTTTTTTTCCTTGAAAATTTCAGGACGGTTAGTGCTTCGTTAGTGCTTTTCAGTGCTTCAAAAAGTTTCGTTAGTGCTTCTTTTGTTTTCGAGATATTCAATTTTATTTTATTTCAAGGTCAGCCCTCAAAGTATTTAGGATTGGGTCAAATTTGACGTCATTCTTTAGTGCTTTTTAGTGCTTCAAGAAGTTTTGTTAGTGCCTTTTGGTTTACGAGATATTAAAGATTTTAAATTCAAGGTCAGCCCCCAAAGTGTTAAGGATCGGGTAAATTTTAGTGTCATTCTTTCGTGCTTCATTAGTGCTTTTTAGTGCCTCGAAAATTTTTGCGTGCTTTTATAGTTTACGAGATATTCAAGATTTTAAATTCAAGGTCAGCCCCCAAAGTGTAAATGATCGGGTCATTTTTAAGTGCTTCATTAGTGCTTTTTAGTGCGTCAAAAAGTTTGGTTAGTGCTTTTATAGCTTACGAGATATTCAAGATTTTAAATTCCTGCACAATGACCACTACCCATTATTGGTGCAGGTTCTACATGCAAATATTTAATGTGTATCTTAACGAAACTTCTTGAAGCACTAAAGAATTACGCCAAACTTGACCCAACCCTAAACACTTGGGGGGCTAGCCTTGAAATAAAATAAAATTAAATACCGCGAAAACAAAAGGAGCACTAACGAAACTCTTTTAAGCACTAAAAAGCACTAAAGAATGACACTAAATTTGACCCGATCCTAAACACTTTGAGGGCTGACCTTAAATATAAAATCTTGAATATCTCGTAAACTATAAAAGCACTAACAAAACTTTTCAAAGCACCAAAAAAGCACTAACGAGGCACAAAATAATGACTTTATATATGACCAGATCCTTAACACTTTGTAGGCTGACCTTGAATTTTAAATCTTGAATATCTCGTAAACCAAAAAAACACTAACGAAACTTCTTGAAGCACTAAAAAGCACTAACGAAGCACTAAAGAATGACGCCAAATTTGACCCAATCCTAAACACTTTGGGGGCTGACCTTGAAATAAAACAAAATTGAATATCTCGAAAACAAAAGAAGCACTAACGAAACTTTTTGAAGCACTAAAAAGCACTATCGAGGCACTAAAGAATGACACTAAATTTGACCCGATCCTAAACACTTTGGGGGCTGACCTTGAAAATAAAATCTTGAATATCTCGTAAACTACAAAAGCAATAACGAGTGTTTATAATGCACTAAAAAGCACTAACGAAGCACTAAATAATGACACTAAATTTGGCCCAATCCTTAACACTTTGGGGGCTGACCTTGAACTTAAAATCTTGAATATCTCGTAAACCAAAAAAACACTAACGAAACTTCTTGAAGCACTAAAAGGCACTAATGAAGTACTAAAGAATGACGCCAAATTTGACCCTATCCCAAACACTTTGGGGGCTGACCTTGAAATAAAATAAAATTGAATATCTCGAAAACAAAAGAAGCACTAACGAAAAGTTTTGAAGCACTAACGAAGCACTAATCATCCTGAAATTTTGAAGGAAAAAAAACATACTTTGGGGGGTCAACTTCACGGACCTCATTGATTTGTATGCTCTATTTACCTCATCCAATGCGGATTTTCAGTGGAATAACAGTGCAATTTACGCCTATTGATTAAACCATTCCTTGAGTGCTAACAGAATTTTGTTTAAAAAATTTGGTATCTTATTCAAAAATAAATGTGAAAAGTTTACTCTGTTTTCATAGTCGCGATCGTAAAAGCTGTTGATGCAATTCGCATGCTCTCTCAAAATTCTCTTAATAATTAATGTGGTCGCTTCCAGAATTTTGGTACTACATGAGAGTTCTCTTGAACTTCCAGTAAAACAGTTATGATTATCTTAATTTCTGGCGGGAATGAGGAAGTACCGAGACCACGAATGTGCTTTTTCTCCCGAACTACACAAACTATTTTTTTTGCGATTAAAAAGTGAAAAAAATACTCATAATTTTGTAAGAGACAAAACAGTCCGGGATTATTATTTATTTTTCCGGCCTAGGACGAAAAAGTAATATTCCCGTACTGTTATTTTCAATTTCCTAACATCCCTTAAGAATACCTGAACAGCGAGTTTCAGTTTTTTCCACACTGTCCAAAAAAAATCATGGTAACCATTTCTTGTGTATTTGAAATGATTTTGGATACTTATAGAAAATATGTTTTAATTGATTTAATATAATTTATTTTGACAATTTTTATCGCGTTTGTTGTTATCTAGGCAACAACCAACGTAATGAATGTAAAAAAAACATAATATTTAGAGGTAATTATTATAATTTTATAAATCTCACCATTTTTCTCAAACTTATTAGGTTTGACATGAGAAAAATAAGGTTTTGAATTGCTTTGTTCATTAACAGATTGTTGAAGGATCGATAATATTATGACTAATTAAAATCTTGCATAAAAATCAACTTTTTAGCCTAATAAATCCTTAATGGTTGGTTTAAAGGGTTAAAAATCCTGTATTAGTTAAAATATCATTAAATCCTTTCTTCAAAGGTGCCGAAATATACAGGATGTTCTATTAAAAAAAAACCTGACAATTTCATTTTACGAATCTTGACCACCCTGTATAAAGGTTAAATTTGTGAATTAAAATTACATACTTTGGTATATATTTTGAGGGGTTCTAAGTTTTTTGATTTTGCTATGGGTATTCTGAAAATTAAGTCCGAAAAACGGTGGTTAGCTTTGGCCTAATTCCACTCACGGGTTTACACTGCACTCTAACTAGTTGACAGATTCTACATTGCAATCATCCTTTTTAGAACTTTTAAGGTGCGTCCAGACCTGTGACAAGACCACGTATCGTGACACCGCCGCGAACCTCGTCGCGTACAGTCTGGACGGTACTCCGTTACCGCAACGCGTAACATCGCCGCGTTTACCGCGTGTCATCACTGCGTTCCATGTCCTGTCGGTCTTTTGGCGTCGCATCAAAGGGATGCTACGCCGCTTGGTTCGCCAAGTCTGGACGGGACCGCGTATCATCAGAACGTTTTGCATATTTACTTGAATTTTAACCAGTGTAGCGGCTATTTTTGTTTCGAATTAGTATTTACTTTTTTAATATCAAGATGGAATGGGGACAGGAGACAACGTTAACATTTATAGAAATACGCAATAAATGATCTATAACTATGTACGCTGCTGCTGCAACGTCCATGCTGATCGACTGTTTTTTATTTAAATGAGCGGAACGCTGTGAACGGGACTATGATACGCGACGATGACACGCGGGGATGACAGGCGACGATGACACGCATCGAAGTTCGCCTCGTCGTGAAAATGTTCGCGACGCCGTCACGTCACGGGGTTTTGTCACAAGTCTGGACGCACCTTAACATATTTATCCTAGATTCAACTTTACCACTTAGGTGGGTACCCGTGTCCACGCACAGGACGTGTGCTGCGAAACTCGGGTTTACGTAGTGAATAAGGATGCAGGTTAGGACCCTACCCACATGTGTGCTTGCAAAGAACTGGTTTGGATAAAAAACAAAGTCTGTCGAATTGATAGTTCGCTTCTACTCTGATCTTTGCGCGTCTAAGTTTTATAATCGCTTGCGTTGTTTATAATGTGTCTTGAATAATTACATAATATTTTCCAAGTTCAAGTTCAAACTTAGGGCAGGGTGATAATTACTTAGTAGTTTATGCATTTTAGTAATTCACATTCCCTCTCCCATTTAACGTTGGATCCCAAGGTTGTGCTTAAAAAAGACCTCAATTCGAGAAGACATATCGCATTTTACATTATCTTACTATAACTGTACAATACATAATATCATCAGTGTTACTTTCGTGATCCAATCTGCTCCTTTGTAACTCCCTTTTCTAGCCTCCACTGCAGTGGAGCATAGTTTGACAAGCCCTTAATCTGTTTGAAGGTATCATACGTAGACGCCTGCTGAAGAGACTAGTACGAACTTCCACTGGTACTTGGTATATTTATGCAACAAAAAGAAACTTATCATTGCAAAGTATCTTAATAATACTTTATAATATAAGATTAGTTTTGTCTAGATTGGGAATAAAATAATGGTTTGTAGAACTTCTTTGTTTAAGAATCATATATAGTAGTTGTTTCTAAAGTATTCAAAAGACGGTCTTGTCTTTGTTTATTTAGTTTATTTGTTTACAACTTATTTATAAAGACGGTTCTGTCCTCGAACATTTTACCTAGTACCATACCTATATTACTAATATTGCAGTTTATTCAACATATTCCTATACTCATATTTAAAAATGTCGATCTATACACAATTTGCCGATATTGTTTATAAAATATTGATTTTTATATATGCAAGCCTATGCAATTTTCTAATATTTTTCTTGTAAAAATTAGTTAATATTGCCGCTTCGTCTTATAGTCCATGGTAGTTTGTGTTGTTACAGATTATTAAGAATGCCTCATGTACCTAACAGTAAGTTATAACAATTTTAATTTTTTCTCAATATTTATTGTGCCTTTATTTTTAAACATGCCGCCATTTTAGGAGACGCTACGCCACCTTGTTGTCCAAAAATTTCCAGATCTCCTTCCGGATGGTTATTTTTTTTTTTTTGAAACTATTAACTAATATATATTTTTTCTTATAGAAGTTCCCGGATGAAAAATCGCAATTAAGCCTGCTATCATTCGTAGCAAAAATATTTAAGACATTTTTTACACCTTCCACATAGGTATTATTCCACCCCGTCTTGGTTGCACCATCCTGTATAGCTCTGTGGTGTATAATTGTTTATTTCTGATTTAGCAGCTGAAACGCATAAATGGTATCATAGTCAATTGATGTTTCTATAATTTTTAATGTTTTTCATTGTGTAACAGTCTAATTTAGCCAGGGTAAAATATTTTAAAGTTCATTTTATATGCTGCATTTAGCAACAAAATATGCGATATTTTGCGGTAAGAGTTATTGAGAGGTCAGTACTCTTCGGTTAATTAATTCTAAATTTATTGATTCGATTTGTTGTCAATAAGCTTAATTAATTTTATTCTACATATAGGTTAATCATATATTTGTATTAGCTTTTATCACACTGTTGTGGCCTTGAGTAACTATTTTGGTCATCCCTTTCTCTTATGTTGCTCCCAGGCACTTTGTGACTATATTTATTTTAGTTGATAAGCGAACCACCGATCGCTTAGGTTTGATCAAATCACTAAAATAGGATATAATGTTATTAGTATAACTTTGCTTAATTTATATTGCATTACCGTAGAACGGCCAGCGAACCGTTCTATATTTTTAAGAATTGGGTTAATAAACCCGTTATTAATCCGTTAAGTTCATATTTTATTTTCGGTTTGAATATTTCATAACTTTTGATAACTTCTGATAACTTTTTGGGACATCTGATATTAGCATTATTCGGTTGGTACTGTTGGTGGTACGTAGTAGTAGGAATGGGCTATTTCCCATAATTACTGCTGTCAATTTAGATTTTTAAGAGTTTATCACTTTGTTGGGGAACATTTTCTAGTATTTCTTAAACAATTTAATTTCAGCTCATTAATTGTGGCTTCCGCCGTCGTTTTACAACCATAGTAAACGAGAACTAAGTCGTTTATTATCTTAGAATTATTCGTCGTATCGAATTGTTAGAATACGATACGGCATTGCTCGGCCCTACAATTTGTTCTGACTGATTCCGTGGAAGTGGAAAAAGGCAAATCGACTGAAACCGATGATCTCGTTCTTCTAGAAATACTCTTTGGTGATAGGGGAAGGTTTTTGCTTTAGTGCAGTCATAGTGACTCAGTTTTTAGTATTGCATTTTATACTACCCTTATAGGGGATATTGTGTTGAGTTTCTAGTTTGTGTTTTGACATGACCGATTTATCGGGATTTAAATACTGCACTAGGTAAGCGTTTTCTGGAATGAATTTTTTTCTATTGCTTGTGAAACACGAAGACGCCATGTTGCTAATGGCTATTTTCCCTTATTTCTAGAAGCTTTCCGAACTCATCTTACAAAACCGAGGCAGCTGATCCTCCAGCAACCCTCCAACACAAGCGAGGTAATTATTGCTATACAGTTTTTTTTTGTCTAAATTAACGATTTAATTGCCTCATCTGTGTTAACCCTTTTTACATTGACTACCATTTGCTTTGAATTCCATGAGTTATTTTATCTATTCCCTTTTGTCATATCTGAATTTTTATGTTAATGTGACTTTAGTTTTGATCATATGGGGAAAGATTATATTTTTTTAGGGGTGATTCATACCTATCTCTTTTTCTTATATTCAAGTTGTCTGTACCTTAGTAATTCTTTTATTTGCTGATGGTCATTGAAAATCCATTGATAATTTTTGGGGGGAATTTGTTTTATGAAAAAACATATTTATACAAGGGGGGTTATAGTTTTTTTTTTTCATTGAAATGAGGAGCTTCGTCTAATGCGTATTGGGTTATTACGGGGTTCTATCACCGGGCTACAGATTCTATCACCGGGCTACAGATTTTATCTCCGGGCCAATTTTATTACC
>JAEQML010079422.1:0-11997 GCA_016904865.1 Pissodes strobi | reverse complement strand
CCGAAGATTAGCCGTTCTCTAGTAAATTAACTTGATTTTCCGATTTGCCAAAGTAATTTCAGCCGAAGAATATATTTCCAAGCCTTTTCAGGAATCAATCGGCTTACAGTACAGAATAAAAAGGCCAAAGCGTATGAATTGATCAAAAGGCCTCGCTGAACGGTTCAGGAACTCTTTAGAGGAAAATCCATCTTTCAGATTTTAATTTTGAAAAATGCCTGAATGCATACGCGCAGTGGGGTTGCCAATATATCATTCCATAATGTCCTATATCACAATGAACTGGTTTTGTTGCTCTCCAGGAAAAATAAAAAGTATAAAATTACTTTTGTAAATTAACAACGAATGTATGCTAAACAGTGTCGAGAATATTGAACGACTTTTAAATTACCGACTGGTCCTCTGGATGTTTTTTTTATAATATTTATGTGAATAAATTCCGCAGTGTCAGTTTTGCGCCGAAGAGAATCATTGAAGCTTTTAGTTTATTGCTTAAAAGTCATGTGTAACTCTTACGTTTTAAATAAATATATATGCCAATGCAAACTGGTCAGCATAAAAAGCAGTGATAGGCTTTTTAACTCTTATTTTCAATTTGTTGAAACTTGAAAAAATATATTTTTTGGAAGCGGTTTTCAAATCTCGAAAGCTATTTTAAATATTTTCGTTTTATTGAAAAATACAAAGAAAATTGAGATCGTCGAATCTAATAATTTTTTGCGTAATAATTTGCCACGTTAATAAGATAATATCAATATCTCTAAACGTTTTTGCCAAAATCTTAGTTAATTAATCTTTAACCTTTTGAGGTCCAAATTAACTTTGAAATCACATATTTTTTTTTAAGTTTTGTTACATTTATATGTGATTAACAAAATATATAACAACATCCAAAAACAAAAAATATATTATACAAAAAATACAATTTAATGTTCCAAATGTGGAACATTGGTCTACTGAAGACTATATATGGAATTCAGCAAAACAGTTTCTTGATTTATTGAAACATAAATAAACTTTAGATATTACACGAAACGTTGGTGTTTTTAGATGTTCGCACGTTAAATTGAGGTAGGTATAGGTTTGGTAGCACTTCTCTTCTTCTTTTCTTGATATTCTCGTTCCACACTACTGGTATCAGGCCTTCGACTCTTTTTTTTGTAATTTCACTTGCTTTTCCCATGGAACAAAATGCTTCAGCTACCTCTGCTCTGAAGCCCACCTAATCCAAAAGATCTCTGTTTTCTAATTCTGCATGAATCATCTCTTGCCTCTACCTCAACCATCCATTGACCATTGCTAGATCTATGAAATGAAAAAATATCATTAGGTATCACTTCTTAGTACGCAAAGTACGCAATTAACTCATCTAACAAACCAACCCCATCCATGAAATTGTTGTATTGTTTGATCATGTTCAGACGAGGTATTTCTACGACGATCTTTCTTTGGCGATTAAATCTTCTTACTCTATCCATTGGAAGATATATTGGCCTATGGTCACTCATATATGGAATAGGTCAATTGAGAACCACTAATCTCGAGCGATTGCGTTGGATATTTCGAAGGCATTCAACAAAGGCATGATGTATTTCTCAACAAACTGGCGTCCTTTGGACTGCCAGCCTCTCTCTGTATCTGGCTTGCCAGTTTCTCTGCACGTTGCAGTTGATGGACACATCTCAGGCATATTCACCATTAACGGGCGCGTACCTCAGGCCGCAATAGTTTCACTAACCTATTCCTCATCTATATTAATGACCTGCTGACCGAAACCAATAATCCTGTTTACAATTTTGCAGGTGACTATACCCTTGTCTCCCAATTTGCATTAGAAAAGCCATTACCAGCGACTACGATTTATCACCGCATTTATAAATGTAAACCAGTTATCAGAAAAGAGCAGATGGTTTTCATGTTTAGGTACTGGGGATGTCAGGCGCAGGACAATATTGCCACTAGCTCCAATATCTTCTTTACCAGGTGCAGGCAGAAGCTTTCCCGTGTATAATTCGAAGTTATGAGTCAATCCATTATGATCGCACAGTACAAATATTCTATATCTCCACTTATTCGGGTTTTTAGGAATATATTGTTCTAAAGCCGATCTTCCTTTATAAGGCACAATTTGTTGGTCTACACATAGCATTTGGGGGCTTTCTTTGTGCAGTGAATTACTCCTTTAGATGCGTAATAACTTGTCTAACTTTAAACAACTTATCGCGATTAGGATCGTCTCTATTTTTTGGAAGTTGGGCATTGTCATTGAAATGCAAGTTCTTTTTATGTCTTCTTATCTGTTTCTCGAGAAGGCGTCGGCTAGTTAGGATACTCTGCACGCCACAGACCAGTACAGTACAGTCTGTGCCTTGGTAGATCAAAAATGGGCATGTAAACAACATTACCAATAAATGTTTCTAACTCCAGCCGTGCCAGTTGAAGAACTTTGTTTGGGTCTTGTTGTACCGTATACAAATTACTTTGGTCCACTATATGGTCTTGTAATGGAATATATGCTGCACTAAAATTTCTGTTCAATTGCAAATGATTCTCGATATTTAATAATTAAGTCGCCAGTGACATCTATTCACGAATGGGTTTATTTCGTGCGAATAACGATTTTAGAAGAACTAGTACGCTATTTGGTACCTATAATTCGTGAATTTATTTTGCTATAGATTACTATATTTAATATTGGGTATTTCAATTACTTGATGTTACGTGGTTTATAGGGTCAATCACACGTTATAAATTAGCCAATAAAACATCGGCAAGCATAATTTGTCCAACGTCTTGAATTTTGAATGCGAGATATTTTATCTTGTGTTGAGACGTTGACGGGTAAGTGTTGGTTTTTTAATCTTGAAATATTTAATTCATCTTGCAATATATTTAACTAATTCTTAAATTTTTAAATACCTAATTAATATTTGTTTATGATTCGCTTAGTCTTATTGGACTAGAGCCAGCATTGTTATATTCCACTTTTAATTAGCTTACATCTTCATTATTTTTTAATCATTGTCGTGAACTTTTTCGGTAATAATACCGATTTATTGGTAAATATTTGCGTCTCTTATTAATCAAATTCATGTAATTTGAAGGACGCTTAGTCGAAATTTAGGGAGAACGTAATTATTTTATCGTTTAGTGGTCACGCACATTTTTTACATATTTTCATTCAAATTGAACAGTATTATTTGGTTTAATTCTCGGAGTAAATTCTACATATTCCTGCAAAGGTAGTATATTGAATTTTCAGTAGAATTTCTCCGAATTTTCCCTCGTAGTATTGCTGGTTTTAATATTTTTTCTTTTCAGCCTCATTTAATTAAATTTTCAATTAAATTGTTACATCACGCATATAATTGTTAGCACTTGCCCTGTCTAGTATCAATCCTGATGTACCGACACTATTTTGCATTTATGCACTCATATAAGTAAATTTATCTGGTTTTATCTTTTATCTTAATTTCTATCTCGATGCCAGATAGTGATTATATTATCTTTATCTTTAATTATTGAATTGAGGCGCAATTGCGCTCAGTTTTCGTTTATGTGCCAAGGGCCTAAGTAAAGTTATAGTACTTACTTATTTTGAGTCATAAGACTCATTGTTAGAGGTTGTACCTCTATTTCTCTGTTTATTATCAAATGTAAAGCTTCCTTTTATTTAAATTTACCGAGTGTCACTGAATTGGAACGTCATTCCATTATTTTCTTTCGAATTTTATATTTCAATCATCATTTTCTTTTGAATTTTATATTTTAAAGTAAAGAAAAGAATATCTTGAGTAACAGTAATTATTTATAATTTTTGCTTATTGTCTGCTCAACTTAACATTGATGATTATATGTGCTTTTATCAGTGAATTTTCAATTTGTAGATTGCTTCATCATATGTTTAACATTGTCACTGATGTTCACATGATATTTCCCTGAATATTATTTAATTAGCAATATACATTGGTCTAAGACTACTTTATTTCTCCTTTTATCTTATGAATCTGCACGACTGATTTGACTGGCCGGAAACACGTTGCTTTACCAAACAAATCTGAGGGAACAAATATTTCGTGAACCAATTAGTCCTCGATAAACCCAACAAATACTAACTTAGGAACCAGTGGAGGTCTCAATACGATCGCATGGTTACAGAATAATTGGACGAAGCTAAGTATCAGTCAGTCAGAAGATAAACATATTGTAAAGACCAACTGTATTTTTTAATATTTCACAATTAATTTTTTTTATATTTTACATTAATTTAAATTTTCATTACTGAGTCAATTTATTCATTAGATAAAATTCATTTCAAATAATTTTATCAATTATATTTGTAATTTAATTATATCGATAAACTCCATTTCAAATGATTCCATCAATCGTATTTGTAATTTAATTATATAGTTAATATATAACTTGCTTTTAATTTACTTCTTTAATTTATCGCAGGATAGAAGTCTGTGAGACATTGCGAATTATAAGGGCAAATTTCTGATATATTTAGCTAGATATTCATTTATATTTAAGTATTCATATTCAGTTGGCATTGTCTCTAGGAACTCTGGCGCCCACAAAAAAATTACGGCTAGTAAAGGAAACGACCTAACCCCTGAAAAAAATAAAATGTAATTTGTTTAAGATGGAGATATTCCCCCTATCCCCTTTAAAACATACACAACTTATTTGAAAGTTGTAATAAATTTGACGTAAGCAATAGGAAGATGACTAAAATACAAGCGCCACTCATTATATTATTACAAGCTAAAATTTCGATAAAATGATAATGAACAGAAACATGCAACTTTTATTTGCAAAAAATTATTTCATAAACAAATGGGAATTGTTTCATCTTCCCTCGTAAAATAGCGAACTAGCCAACGCCACGTGTCATGACGAACAAAAACTGGGCTCAAGGCCAAACGTACGTGTCCAAGTTGATCCGCTGGTATTTATCCGACAATTTTCCCAAGCTCTTAACGACCAAGTAATCCTGCTCCTTAGCCGCCTCGTTGCGAAGGATTTTTCTTTGGCAGGGGATCGATCAGTTAACTGATTTCAACTAGACAGTTCGACACAGGAAAAGTTTTAATGGAATTCCGTTACTTTTTCCCGATGTCAGTTTATTTTAAAGAGTATATAGTTCTAAGGCAGTTTATTTCGTCGGGTGATCAACGGGATTTCTAACAGTGATAGATGTCAAGCAGGGTATTAGGATTTAAGACCAAATGCTCACGCCATTGAATATGGATCTTTTATGTTATCTTCGAGTTTTCTAATACTTATTATGAATTACTATTTCGCCATATTGTCCGTGTCCTAGTAGTCCGAAATCGAAATAAGAACGAGAATAGCATCATCCACCATTAGTGCTTACTTTTCCGAATTTTTGTCTGCACCACGTTTCTGCAATGTGTAAAATCATTGTTATAGCCATTTAAAAAAAAAAAATCAATAATAAAAAGAGCAATTTTAGCCTTATAAAACTTGAAAATTACCCGGAAAAACGTCTACAATTTTGTAAAAAGGTGATGAGATTTTGTAACTAAATTCCAAATTTTATAAAAAATGTAACACTTACGAAAAAGAATTTAACAAGAAAATTATCGTCGCCGATTCCAAACCAATCCTCATAAAGATAATACACGGAGTATTTACAAAAGTTCAATGTCTGGATGGGCATGACCAACAGTAGAATTTTAAAAAACATACTTCTTACAAGGAAACCTAAATACTGATACATATTTGGAATTTTTATTTTTAGAACTAATTCTTGCTCCAGTGGCTATTTTTCCAGATCACGCTAAGCCAAATATGGTTCCAGCAAGGCGGTGTTCTTCCCCACTTTGAACTAAAGGTACGTCAATACTTCAATGAAGTGTTTACAAATAAGTGAATCAAGAGAAATGGGTTCTGTGGAATAGCCACCTAAATCTCCTGATATTGGACTATTTTTTGTGGGGACATCTAAAAGAAAATATATATAGTTTGGCCACAAAATTTAAAAGATCTAAAAGAACAAATAAGAACCATTGCAAGGAGTATATCAGTGATAATTCAGGACATTACTCAACAATTCTATGACTGAGATTTTGCCAAATAGTTAACGATGAGTGCTTCGAACACTTCCTGCGACGAAACGTATTATTTAAACCGAATAGTTACGACGGACTGCTCTTCTCGTATGGAGTCCAATATCTTGGGCAAGTGTCTGGGTGCCGAGCTCCACACATGGGAACAGTACTCCAGAGATGGTCTTATCTGGGACTTATAAAACAGTAAGAGCTGATGAGGTGTATATAACTTTTTGCTCTATACAGTGCTCATAGCGTTTATGCTGCTGCTTTCGCGATTTGGTGACGTGATTACGCCAAGACATGTTGCTTTCTACGTTGATGTCCAGCAAGCTAATGCATGAGGCCAGAGTAAGTATTTGTCCTGTCATTGATAAGTCAGATCCTGCATTGTTCACTTTTTTGGAGAAGACACCTGCCTGACTCTTTCCTGCGTTAAACTGAACACTGCTTACCTTACCTCATTCCACGTAGGCGTTCATAACCTCATTGATGGAGGCAATCTGATTTTCTCGCATTACATACCAATCTGTTTTCAGACATTGCATATCGAGATTGAAGTTTCGTTAATTAATCAAATTCGAGAACACGACTTACTATCATCTTCTGTTGCTTGAAACGCTATAATAAATTAACATTGTTCATGTTTTGCAGATTTCAAAGCAACAAAATTCACCAAATTCTACTTCAAGGAAAAAGCGTAACATATTTTTCAAAAAAAAGTTGAATCGTGTCTTCTTAAATTTGATTGATTATCATATTATATTATTCCAAGAATTAAGTACTTTTTCAACATTTAAATTGCGCCTTGGCATTAAATCCCCGAAATTATATTTTTATGGTTGAGGAACTTCATTAATAACAGGATAAATACAAACTTTTTTTGTCGTCGAATTTAACGGTAAATGAATCTCATAATGGGAGGTTGAATTTAATTTCGACTTTAAGCTGATTATTAATAACAAACCCAACAGTTGAGAACCGATTACGTACGCCAGTCGAAAACTCGTATTTACTGCCGTAAATTGATATTATACGTGTATTACTTCAATTTAATGAAATTTTATTGCAATTGATTTCAGTATTCATAATGTACCTTAAGTAGCAATTTTAAATTTATAGAATATCCAAACTATTCAAATAAAAATTATGGGTTATTTCTTAATCCAAATTACTTGCGATATTATGATCTAATGCTACTATTTTTGTATTTTAGCCTAACAAGCAAAGATACAAAGAAAATACAACTAGGGTATGTCATTATAATGACTTTAGCATTATAATGCTGAAAATTATTTTAATTTAATATAGTATCTTACTACTCATATATTTTTTTAAATGAGTGAGGCATTATGGAATATATAAATTTCTAAAATAATTAAAAAAAACAATCTACCAAATAGTCCACACTTATCCAATGGCTGTCATCAGGCAGATTAATAATTCCAATTGATGCCACCCTTTTAGTCAATATTTCACTAATATGCAGGTTTAAAAAATCCGTTTATAATAATATAATCATGTTGTATTAGAAAATATTATATTAGAAGAATGGTGGACATTCTCAAAAATAGAAATGGCAACTAATAGTAATAATAATAAAAACAAATTACTTAATTTATAATATTCAGAAAATTACAACAACAATTTCTTTACCAGCGACTGGAACTCATCACCGCAGACATGAAGAATGAAATGATTGGTGCCTCCCACCTTTCGGTATCGGCCTATCGTCCACCCACTAACTAGTAAAACCACTCTCAAGGGAACCCCCAACCAACTCCGCTTCACCAAACCCCCACTACGAGGATCCCCTGTTAGGAGGACCCCCATAATAGTGGAGTGATTAGCGGGATAAGAAGCCCTTTTTAATTTATTTAAATTTCCAATACATTCTCAGCTGTATATTGTCCTATCCTCCAAACTCATTCATCATCTGCTCTCTCACTCTGACTCTACCTTGCAAGGTGCAACTGTCCCTGACATGGTTCGCGTCTTCAGGTCTTTCCCGCAGCTACACATACCGTCCGTTGGCTGTAGTCTGAATCTCTTTAAGTAGCTGGCCATGTTTCCATGCCTAGTAGCCAGTTGAATCCCCTTGAAAGATAGGTCAATCCTATTTCTCCCTACCTCTCTACAGATTCTATATAATGCTCTTCCTCCTTTCTCACTTCCATTCAACTTTTCTTGCCATTCATTCAAAATCCATTCATTCCTTTCCTTTCTAATTACTTCAATAGTCTGAAACATCCCCCATTTCCCCATTCAATTTCGCTGCTCTTACCTCTTACTGCCTGTTTGTGGGCTTCTTTCATTCCCTCATTTTCCCTACTCGTCCACCCTATGCTGACCCGCTTCCCCATACTCTTTAGTTCAGCAGCTTCCATATAAATCCTATTTACCAGTTTATGCTTCGGATTTCGTAGCATTGCTACTACCATCTGGAGTCCGTCCTGAGGTTGAACTGGCCATTCCCTTGCATTGCCCTAATCGTCTCCAAACCAAACAGTACTGCATACAACTCGCCTTGCACTGCCACTCACCCCTAAGACTTTACAATATTTTTTTACCCAGTGCACCCCCCCCCCCCCCCCCCACTCCCCCGCCCCCCCCCCCCCTTTGCCCCCCCCCCCCCCCCCCGGCCTTTGCTTTCACTTACATCACATGCTTTCATATTCAATAGTGTTCAGTTTTGTGTCGAACTTTAGTCCCAGGAAGTCGATCCAGTAATCGCACCGTACCCTTCTATCCCCTATTTGCACCACTGCACTGGACCCCTAATTGAGCCTCTAGCTTCTACAAACATTACAAACATACAGTTGGTCTTCGCTAGGTTGTACCGAGACCGGCTATCCCTATGATGTGTTTTTCCACCTCTGTTCAATTTCTTTTACCGACTTACCCTCTATAATTAATACTTGATCATTGGCAAAGGCTTGAGCATACACACCTTCCCCAGCTTCTCTCAACTTTCTTATCTCTAAAAGCACGCTCGAGCAACCTCTATCGTTATTGACTTATTTACGTGTGGTGCTACGATTTACGTGTAGCAGTTACGTATTTTTGCAGGGGCGATGGCGCATAAGTATTTAACAGGAAAAGAACAGAATGAACTTGCTGCGAATGTAAGTAAAATTGTGAAAGACGCAAGTGCTACCGATTCTGATGAGGTAAGCCGAACCGGAAACTATTATTATGACAAAATCCAATATAAATGGGCAAAAAAACTCAAAAAAGATGTATGCAGGCCAGCCAACAATTTAGTGATGTACTTACCAGGTCTCAAATGGCTCGCCAGAATGAAAAATCCATATATGCTTTACAAAGCTTGGCAACTACTTTTCAGAGAGGATATTCTAATCGTTATATTGTAACATATTAACGCCAAAATAACCGCCCTCTCATCCAACTATCAAGGAAACCACGTGACTTTTGTTGACCATTTGGGCCTAACCGAGTTGAAAACCTTTCTAGGACTAATCTACCTGGCAGGAATTTTCAAATAAGGGCGGGAAGATACAGCCCCATTATTCTCAAATGATACTACTGAAAGACTAATTTTTCGGCTACTATGTCTCAAAAGCGATTTGTATTTCTTCTAAATGCAATAAGATTCGATGATGTTGCAAGTAGAAGGGACAGAATCAATGAGGGCGACAAATTAGGGGCAGTTTCAGAAATTTTCTATATGTTGGTGAATAATTGCCAGAATAATTCTCGGAATATGCTATAGTTGATGAGATGTTGGTTGCATTTAAAGGTAGATGTAGTTTTTTGGAATGTATATGAAACGCAAACCTGCAAAATTGGACTCAAAACTATGTGTTTGTGTGACTCCAAGAGCCATTATCTCCTGAGTGCTTTCCTATATTCTGTTAAGAGTACTAGAAGACAATCCGGAAACCTTAGCGTTCCTACCATTTATGTCATAAATTTAGTGAAACCTTTTGAAAATACTTATAGGAGCGAAACATAGAGCAACCGGTTCACATCAATTGAACTAATAAATGAGTTGACATCCAGAGGCCTGATTTATATAGGAACAGTTAAAAAAAAATAAGAGAGAAGTACCACCTCAATTTCTACCGAACAAACAACTAGAAGCAAATACTTCGATTTCTGGGTTCACGAGAGACATTAGTGGTATCGTATGTTCCTAAAAAATATAGATTGGATATTCTACTTACTTCTATGCATCATTGCGACAAAATGGATTCTGACAAAAGACAGAAATAATTGAATCCTATAAAGCAACAAAGACTGGTGTACCTAGATAGCCTGAATCAGAAATGTGCAAATTATTCCTGTGGCTGCCGAACTAGATGATGGCCGCTAGACATTTTTGACTGGAGGAGCTGCCACGCAAAATTCCTTTTTTAATTTTTGTATTCTGTTTTTTTTCAAGACATGTCCTAGAATGCATGATATTTTGTTTATTTTTTTTAAATAAATACTTTTTAGTTCACAATGGACCAAATAATGAAAAATACAGAAAACATATGTATTGATTTTTTTCTAAATAATATGACCGAGGTCACGTAAGCCTCCGTTATACCAGTTACGTTCCAAGAAACTTGCATACAACTAAAGCCGGCCTAGGGCCTTCTTTGGCGCTTGCAACAATCAGTAACTTATTGCACTTAATTCATACTAGAAGTTCCATTCTGTGTCCATTTTAATATTTCTGTTAATTATTTTCATATATACAGTTATAAGCTCAAAGGAATGCTTCGTTCCCAACTCGCACAATTCTATATCAGAATAAAGGTCCGTTAACACGCTGCAAGCACTTTAATAACATGTGTCATACGAAAGCAGCCTCAAAAGTTTTGAACCTGTAACGAATTTCCTGTCAAAAAGCTGCCAGGGAAACCAACACACAGGATAATTTTCAATTATTTCCAAAATCACCCCTCGGTAACTGTTTTCTTTGTACGTCACTCCAATATCACGCTGCGACAAAAGCATACAAGCACCCTATTTAGAGGACGTATCGATGACTGGTATACCAGGGCTGTTGCAATATTTATCAACTCTGTTTCTGTTGTCACTTCTTATTATTAATATAGTTTAATAATTATTAGATGCCGTTGCTCTCTATGAGTTTTCGGATAAGGTATTTGGTCTTGTTTATTGCGCAGAAATAGTTAACTTACCTAAAACAATTATGGTAAGTTTTAACCTGAAAATTAGTTTCCATTTTTCACAGGTTTCTGTCTAGTTGCTTTACTTAAAATGATCTAATAGCACAAATAATATACAAGTAATTGATTAATCTAGAATAGTTTCCTTTGACACGTTTTTTAGAACAATTTTCCCTAGTACAATTTTAGCGAAATATGTTTTGTAGTTGAGTGAAAACTGGACATTATATAGAACTAGAATCTGTTTATAGGCGGGGGAGAAACGCGTTTAATTCATCGTCTACAAGAAAGTAGTTGTGAACGTTTCATTTATATCTGAAATCTTTCACTTTATCATTATATGGTTTTCTCTTTGGGATTGTATTTTCACATTTTTCTTAGATGATCCATCATAGTATTTTATTAATAGGGGCGTGAATCTATCTATATTTAGATATTTCAGTTCACGTGAATTTAATACTATAACGGTCAGAAAATGTCAATAACTAATGCCTGATTCTATTCACCAATTTTGTTATGAAAGTTTTTATTCGCCATTCTATCAATGGAACAGATTTTTGAGCTAATGGGTTAGTTTCAATATTGATATTCGGATAAAACTTCAAAATAAGGCACACATAACAATGGTATTTGATTACTGTTAAAATTCAGTAATTTACTTCCACATCTCATTGTAGTGATTTGGCAACTTGTTTGACAATATCCTTTTATTTCATTGTCCTCCAGAATGGGTGAAGGAGATCACACATGTAGTTGCCTTAAATAAAAGTAAATCT
>JAEQML010079419.1:0-11998 GCA_016904865.1 Pissodes strobi | reverse complement strand
ACAGCAGGCTATAACAGCTGTGGCTAAATATTTAGAAATCACAAAAAATTATTTGACCACTCTGTTAGCGTTTTGCATTTATAAGTAGGTTTTATTACTCCGCACCATTTCGAAATAGAGTATACAAGCCCTATGGAAAATAGATAATACGCAGAAGGCAGCGCAGTTAATAAAGTAATAACAAAAACAAATATAAAGCAAGTGAACAGTTATACTAATACTCATACTAAGTTTTGCAATATATCTTCATTAAGTTCCAACAACCAGATGTTTACATTTCTCTTAATTTTTGGGTAGCTTTTATTTTTAAAATATTGCGGTAATACGTTATATATTTTGGGTGCAGTATACAACAAACTTCTCTGCATTGAGGAACAACAGCAGCAATTTGCAGTGATTGTTTTTTTTTAACCTTGTGTTTATTGGGTGGTTAGCTAGGTTTTTTGAAAGCTTATTGTTACACAGCAACCTGATGACAGATCTAATGTATAGTTTGTTAATGGTCAGTGTTCTAGAGTCTTCAAACAAGTTTACAGTTGAATAGAGTTTATTTTTAAATAATGCGATTTTTAAAAGTCTTTTTTGTGTTATTTCAAGAGGCACCAAATTAGTGCTGGTAGCTGCACCCCAAATACATATACCGTAAGTGATCACCGATTCTACCTGTGACTTATAAATACCCATAATACAATTTCTTGACAAACTTTGCCTCAAGATGTAGAACTTATGCATTAGTTTTCTAATTTTATTACAAATATATTCTATGTGACAGTCCCATCTCAAGTGACATTCAAAAAACACTCCAAGGTACTTTACCTTGTTCACTGCACTAATCTTTGCACTACAATTGCATCAATTTCGATTATTCAAACAATCATTTTCATGAATTTTAATTGTATTAATATTAGGTGCGCCGAGGCCAACAACACAGAAGTCCAGGAATGTGCTTTTCCTACGAGTTCCACATACGCATATTGATAATTAGAATACGTATTTATAAAAATAGAGCCAAATATTATTCTAACGGTGTTTTAAATTTAAACTCAATATAATTTCAAGTTTTGAATCGAGCGAGCTTGAAGTTTATTACGTAACTACGGAAACTACAACTAAATCTTGCTTTTGATAAACGCCAGATCTGAAAAACAAGGTGTTTAAATAGGACAGAAATGTTATATTCCCGTCCTAGGACAGAAATGTTGTACGTACAGTTATTGCATGTTGCCAAGCAACGAATACAATATACTGAAATCATGATATTTAGACATACTTAAAAGGCGTTTTTGACCATTAACATGTTGCGCAATTGTTTGGTTATCCCACAAGAAAGCCCCAAAGTTCGACTTTTGAGGAGCTAAAATGTTAAAAAATGGTTGTACGTCTGGTCCTTTGCTCGCTTCGGGAGCGCAACCAAACAAAACTAACCCAAGGTATCCCAAGGCATGCCCAAGATAAAAAAAAACTTATATTTGCATTCTTGACTGACAATTTTTTTATATTGCGCATGCTTTGGGTTAGTTTGGGTTAATGTTGGGTGGGCGCGCCCCGGAGCGAGCGGAGGGTTATTATACGTGTAGTTGAACATTTATTTTTACATTAATTTGGGTTAGCTCGGATTAGTTCTTGTTGGTTAAGCCCCCAAATCGAATTACCCCGTAAGAAATGGTGAAACCTTTGGTAACATTGTGCGTCAGATGCCGAAAATTTCCTAATATTTACATTTCAGCTCCTCAATAGTCGAACATTGGGTCATTTTTGTGGGATAACCAACATTCTAATGGTCAAAAGCGTATTTTCAAAGTGTCTAAATAAAGAAAGACAAAACATTTGTTTCTATTTTGGTATCATAAAGAAGTCTTTTCGATACGCAAATCACTATTTTTGTTGACTGCTTGCTATGATATTAACAAAATTATTCAATGTCAATGCTCACTAGCAAAAATTTCGACATCGTTTTGAATGGGATTCCTAATAATACAGACGTCAAAAGTGACAAGATGGCCGTCCAACTTTTGATCGCGACTTGAATAAATAATTAATGTTTTTCATTAAAAAGCATGCAAAATAGAAAAACTAGTATAAAATACACGTTTTAAAAGACATTTAGCGCACTCGCACGTTAGGAAACTCCCCGCAAGCAGGTAGTTTCCTAATTTCGTGCTCATGCGATAAAATATGGTCTTTTAAAACTAGTATCTTAATATACTATTAGAAAATTCCAATTGTTATTAAACTGAAAAATTACCCTATTTTTCGCTAGAAACGATATGTAAACTGGGCCCTACGTCACTACTTCACCACTTCACATTGGTTACGAAATCAGCGGTACTCCCTCTTTTCGCACATACCGACAACGTTGCGTGGGTGCCACTCGTCTAGAAGAAACTGGCTGCCATGTTCACGGCGTTTTTTCCGTATCAGTTTGTTGTTTTTTATATGTCTTTGAAACAAACTCATAATCGTATAGTATATACGAAGTCGATCCGAATAGCAGAAAAACTGGAACTCTGATTATGAAGCAGAGGCGTGCATTGCTAGGATTGGAAAAAAATATTTCAAAAGTGCATTTGTACTTACGTTCAACGTTTTTAACAGATTTTAGGTAGTTAACTGTATTTTGAAACGTTTATACCGGCTTTAAACTCATGTTTTTCAGAGACATTTCGTTTCCGAGCTATAATCATCAAACATTTAAACTTTATGAGTGTAAAATGTAAACCATTGTTTTAGTTTTAATGCAAACTAAAAAATATCAAGAATAGGCATAAATTGCGGTTGTACAAACTAAAAGAAAACACGTTTGTTGCCATTATTTTAAATTTTGCAGAAGGCGAACGGAAAATACTTTTTTCTACGACTGCTCTGAAAATAGACAAAAACGCACTAACACCTGCTCTTGAAAACTGGACATTTCAAACATCGTGTGCAAAGTATACTTATTCGGGTATGTAGATTAAAGGGCTTCGTCTCCGTTTTAGAGCTTCTCCATCAGAAGTCCCATTCCCAGATCTCTAAAAGAGGGGGCCCAATTTTAGGGCATCACCCCCCAGGAGTTCCTTTTTGCAAAATTGTGGAAATTGGAATCTCGACATACCATGGGCTCCCTTTTAAGGCATGGGGCCCAATTTTAGGGTTTCGCCCCCGGAGCTATATCTGTAAGAAATGGAACTACCACAGTACCATAGGCCTCATTCTAGGGTTTCGCCCCCCTGGGGCCTCATTTTAAGGCTTCGCCCCAAGAGGGGAGCCCCTTTTCCAAATGTGTCCAATGTGAGGCTCCCACACCGGGGGCCCCATTCAAAAGCCTCGCCCCCGAGGGCTACATTTTTTTAAATTTGTGAAAGATGGGCCCGGTACCAGGGTACCTGGCTTTTGGCCTAAAGGGGCCCCAATGTAGGGCTTCATCTCCGGATGCTTTTTTCCGAATATGTAAAAAATGGGTCCCCCGATAGAGGGCAAAGCCATAAGAGGAGACCGCCGGTGAATGGCGCCTTTTTCCAAAGATATAAAAAGAATAACTCCAAAAACTAAGGGCGAAACCCTAAAAGGACGGCCCGGGTAGGGCGTCGTCCCAGCCCTGGCATCTCAATACCTACTCATCAACTAGTTAAACAAATTGCTGTAGAAGTATTTATATAGTCTTTGTAAACTATGAATATTTTAATTTAAAGACAAGGTGCTTGATATAATATTATAATAAATATTATATAATATCAATATTATTTGCAGTCCTAGAAAAAATATAGTATGCAACGCGTGTGAAAATCACTTTTCACACTCGTGTGATTTATGTCACTCACCTACAGCTAGTGCCATCAAACTTTACACTCGTGTGAAAAGTGTTATTTTCAACACTTGTTGCACAATATACTGTTGGAATTTCCTTATGCAAATAAAGATCAAATCCATTTTTACACATTGCTGTAAAAAAGAACAGTTGATGGTCGTCATATTAAAAGCATGTATATGAGAAAACAGTGCGCGTCTTTAATGTACCTCCTTCCCCCCTTACTAACTTCTAAACGCTCATTTATTTGTTACAAAATGTAGGCGTATCAAATAGCAATGGTTAAAATGGCGGACGAGCGCCATGTTGGAACTTTTAAATAGAAAAGTGTGTCTTGCGATACCTCATTTCAATCGTATCATTGAGTACGTTATGATTTCATAATATTAGACGGTTCTATTACTATTCAATACAACATGGAGGCGTTTTTAAAACTGACAATTTTTCATCTTTGACATGTCATAAAACCCAAACAGTTACAGAATTACGGTTTCAACTTTCCCTCTTAACTTTTTAGGAGCTATTCTGCCATATAAATTTTAAATACTGTTAGCTGTCAATTTTTTTTATACATTTTTACATTTTTTGGCAGCACTGGATAGCCTTAAAAATACAAATCGAATCTCTCTATCTTAAACCGGCCGGATTTAAATTCTATAAAATTATAAATTGTTTAAAAGATACAGAAGATTTGCAGCATGACATCGATCAACTTTTTGAATGGTGTAATGAAAATTATTTATACTTAAATGTCGAAAAATGTAGACTTACTTCTTTTGCTAGGAAAAATAATCCTATCCATTGCACTTATAATGTTAATTCGGCTAATTTAGAAAGAATTTTCTTGGTTACGGACTTAGGCATTTGGTTCGATTCTAAATTAAACTTTTTGGATCGTATACACACAAAGTAATATTCTTTTGCCACATATGAAAGTCAATATGCTTTTGGAATAACGTCAATTCCCTCAGTTTAAGAACTCTTTTCTGAGGTGAAGAAATATTTCTCTCCACACAAAGTAATATTCTTTTGCCACATATCAAAGTCAATATGCTCTTGGAATAACGTCAATTCCCTCAGTTTGAGAACTCTTTTCTATGTGTGTACTATTCTACCAGTAAAAATGAAGTTGAAAGAGTGCAAACAACATCTGAGATTTATTGCATATAAATTGGGTATAACATATAATGTAACTATGATGATATTATGCAACTTTTTAATATTGTACTATATTTAAAATAGATAATAATATGATCAATTCTCTGGAATTACTGCAGCTGGTGTTACTCTATCGTCCACAAAGGTCTAGAAATTCACACACATTTCTTACATATCATAGGACTAACTACGGTGTAAACACTCCATTATGTCGAATATCAAAATTGGCAAATGAAAATAGAAATAAAAAAATATAGATTTCTTTAATGTCAAATGTATTAAATTAAAAAAAAATGTTATGGAATCTTACAAGACCTAACTGATTGTGAGCTTTAATCTGGGTGTTTAAATATTTTCTTTTATTGTTTACCATCTAGGTAATTATATTATTACAAATGATATGAAATAATACTGAATATATATTTTATTTTTTATTGTTAATAATTTATTTACTACTTGTTAAATAGTTGCAAGTTTTTGTGCAGTATTTTGTGTCTCTTTTTTGTATATGCTAAAAGCGTTAATAAATTTCCACGTAAATTGGTTTTTTCCCGAACTGTGACTAAAAATGTATCTTTTTAGTTATTCTTTTGTGTCTAGTCATATTCACTTTAGGATGGCTTATTATTTTCTGCTTGACAGCAGGCTTATTTAAATGTTATCTTAACTTTGAACAAATGTCCCCTAAAATGTTACGCCTATGGTGCTCCGCCCGCCTGGAGAAACATATGGTGCAGGCGCGTCATTGTGGGCGTACATAAATGAAACAAAAATGAAATCTTTGGCGCCCTTCGACCGCCATCTTCATATCTTTCCATTCTTTATTTTATCCCCTCTTCACGTTAATATTTCTAATGTTGGCATGCAAACATTTGATAATTTATGAATGACCTACTCCGTCTTTTATTTTTTTATATGTCTTTGGTACTGCACCGAAGTATTAAAAATAATAAACAAAAAAATAGTTATTTATTATACAAGGGAAAAAGGTATTAGATTTTAGCTCGAGGTTGTGTTGCCTTCCGACGCGAAGCGGAGGGAGACAAAAAACCGAGAGATAAAATCTAATATTTTTCCCGTGTATAATACACTATTTTTTTCTGTGACGGGAAAAGCGACGATTTAATATTGAAAAAACATATTACTATAATATATTAAAGTCAGAAAATTATCGATGTGAAATTTGAATTTTTAAACTGGTAGGCTGTTGAGTTAATAGCGACAATAGACCTGCGTTGCTAAGGAAACCTTTAGAGTAATCAAATAATTTCTCAATTTAATTCTGTGATTTGGTTTAAAAATTGCGAACTTATTGGTTGTTTAGTAATTATTTTGAAGAATATAAAGTAAAAAATGTCTAATTTCGAGTTTTCTCTGACTCCAGTACTAGAAGCAGCGAAAGTAGCGTCACAAAAGTTATTGCCAGCTAAATCGCGGAAAATTTACGAAACCGCTTATTCAAGATTTATGGACTGGAAGATGAAAAAAAAGTTCTTTCTCGGAGACGGTGTTATTGGCTTATTTTTCAGAACTGACACAACAACAAAAGCCCTCAACAGTGTGGTCGAATTATTCAATGTTACAATCCAATAATAATGTAGACATTTCAAAATATTTCAAACTAATTACATTTCTGAAACAAAATGGGAAAGGTTACATGCCCAAGAAAGCTGCGATTTTTACGAGTATACAAATTAGTGATTTTTTAAATAATGCTCCTGATGAAGTTTATTTAATGGCCAAGGTTGTTGTTGTATTTGGGATTGCAGGAGCTTGTCGAATTTGTGAAATCAGCCAGGTAACATTAGATGATATTGAAGATTCGGGAACGTTATTAATTGTGAAACTTAAGCAAACAAAAAATAATGTAAACAGGAGATTTGTAGTTACTGAAGGATATATTAAATTTTACCGAATGTGTATAGCCCTTCGTCCAGCAGCAGCAAAGGATCGCCGCCTATTTTAAGCATATCGCAATGGAAAATGTATTAATCAGGTTGTGGGTAAAAATCAGTTTTATAAGGTACCTGAAACAGTAGCTAATTTTCTTCAACTTGAAAATGCTAACTCATATACAGGTCATTCATTTCGAAGATCGTCTGCTACACTTTTAGTTGAATCTGGGGGAGACTTGATGACACTAAAGAAACATGGCGGTTGGAAGTCATCAACGGTCGTTGAAGGGTATGTTGATGAATCGGTAGCACACAGGACAGAAATAGCTAATAAGGTGTTTAGAACGTGTGGCAGTGCTGAAATAACACCCGATTTGCGACCAGGTACATCAACGGCAGTTGTGTCCATGGCAGGAAAAAATATAATTTCAACACAAGGAAATTCGGCTGTTGTACCGAATAGTTCAAGGAACATGTCATTCATGCAATGCACATTTAATAATTGTACTTTTGATATAAAGGAAATGTAACTTTTGCATAATAAAATATTTTAAAATTAAATATCTACCGTTACTTATGTGTATATGTATGTATGTATAGCCGAGAAAAAGTAGTCACTTTTTTCCCGGGGAAAAAGTAATTTCATAAAAAGGGATATTTTGTTACCTGGCAACAGAGATAAAATGTCAAACGTTTTTCCCGTCACAGAAAAAATTATATTTGTACTTATATTGCATAATATAGGTTGCAGCCCTTTCAGTTTCATTGAGCCTAAAGTGGAGTTCACAAATTTAAAATATGTATTAACTTTAATTGCCTGCGTTAGACTAAGACCTCGGTCAAGACAGTTATTGAATACAAAAAGGTATAGTAAGCCTTTTTTAGGTTAAAAATCGAAAAATTAGACAATTAATTAATATCATATATTGTGAACGTAATGTTAAGCACAACCTCTAAAAATACAGTGTGTATAACTAGCCACTGTCTATAAAAATAGAATAGCTCGCGTATCCTGGGTTAGAACAAATGATTCTTCCCTCCTAATTAAATTTACCCACTGCTGTCTCAATTCACCTTCTTTTTGAAATGAAAAAAATCGCCAGTTTTATACATTTGAGAACACAACAGGTTAACGCCATGTTTTCAATTCACTCAACACTATTATATACAATTATTATTTAAAAGTCACTGTTTTCAACTAAACGACTGAATTTAAACCAAAGCTTAAATAATCTGTAACTATTGCAACACGTACCTAGAACCACCCTCTAAATCTTTTACAATATTCAATAATGCTACAAATGAATAGTGCTTAGGTATCTCAAGTAAAGCTGAGGTACTAAAATCAAATCTCTGATGTCCAGCTGTATCCTAAAAAATATCTGTGGTTACCTACAATTTATATGTAGTGTCAAAAATGTCACTACAACTCGCCAACGCCAACTCGCATAGTCCGGTGAAAGACCACCCCACCAGAACTGGGAAACGCTAAGTGGATTTTCCGAATCACGTTCCGCTTCCGCGCTGGTGGTTCCGGGTTTCACAGCAGGAATATATGGACATGATGCTGCCCTTCGTTCCGCATTTCACAGACAGCAAAGATACCGAACGAATTTAGAATAGATTTCTGCAACATAAGATGCCTAAATACAAACATAAATTCGGTATACCAACATCTACAAGTAAATAGACCACACATACTAGCCTTTACAGAAACACAAAGATGTTCTACAAGAATAATAGTAAACTACCCCTATCCTGGTTACGACTTACACACCCGGTTTGGACATAAGTTCGAAATAAGCCTTTGTGTCCGAAGCGAACTTTCAGGTCACCGCGAGGAAACACTCGAACCGAACAATCTTGACGTCATGTGGCTCAAGTTCACCGCCAAGGGAGTAACCAAGTTTATATGTTGTCTCTATCGCCCACCAAGCGATAGAGCCTACCAAAGCTTTTTATACATCACTAGCTACCACTTTTGACTCAATACAGGTCAGTCACCTCAATTCAGAAATAATCGTTCTGGGAGACTTCAATGCCCACATCACCAACTGGCTCAAACATCACAACAAGACCGACAACGAAGGTAGAGAAGCTGAAGCATTTGCGATCAGCTGCGGGCTTACTCAACTTGTAGACGAACAAACTCAAATCTCAGAAAGGGGCGAATTCGCCGCCCTCGTGGATCTTTTTTTAACCACCAATCCTGACCAGTACACAATTACCGTTAGTACGCCATTAGGTACTTCCGACCACAAACTTATTACAACGATTTGTAAATTGCCACTTCTAGAGAAGGATCCACCATTGCCCCGCAAAATCTGGCGATCTAAGGGAGTTCTACCTAGCTTTTCCTTGGCTCGACGTCTGCTTTGACACTAATGACACGGTCAGTCTGCTGCGAAGAGATTACCCAAGTAATCTCCACAAAAATGGAAGCATATATCCCAAATTCCTTCAAGTTACCGTCAAAAGGAAAGCCCTTGTTCAACAGAAGATGCGAAAGAGCTGTTGGTAGAAAGCAGCAAGCCTACAAGTAATGGCAGCAAAATCAGACCGCTGAAAACCGTAATTATTTCGTCGAGGCGAGAAACAAATGCAAACGTGTGATCGACGAAACTAAGGACAAACACAAGCCAAGGATCACGAATAAACTTCTGCCACTAGGGCATTAGTGGATCCAGAAATTTCTAATCGGTAGCAAAGGCAGTAAGTAATAACTTTACAAAAACGTCTCTCCCACTTTCGACATACGAACGTGGCATCACGGCGACTACAGCCAAGGAAAAAGCAAACATGCTCGCAAAAATGTTTTCATCGCATTCTACCTTAGACGCCTCCCAAGTCAAAGCTCTCCCCACCATATGGAACATCAACTACCATGGCAGAAATCAAGTTTCATTGCCATGATATTCGTAAAATCCTTAAAGAATTAGATATGCAAATGGCATCAGGACCGGACGTAATACCTGCCATCATGTTAAAGAACTGCGCCAACGAACTAACACTCGTTTTTGCCAGCCTTTGTCGGTCAATCAGCAACTACTCAAGTACCTCGAGAACAACAGAATAATCAGCGATAATCAATACGGCTTTTGCAAAGAGAGATCGACAGGAGAAGTATTGGCCTATGTCACTCATATATGGAGTAGGGCCATTGAGAACTACGGAGAGTCTCGAGCGATTACGTTGGATATTTCGAAGCCATTCGACAGAGTTTGGCATGATGGACTGCTCAACAAACTGCCGTTCTCCGGACTGCCAGCCTCTCTGTGCAGCTGGGTTGCCAGTTTCCTTAAGAACCGATCGCTGCACGTTGCAGTTGATGGACACATCTCAGACACATTCAACATTAACGCGGGCGTGCATTACTTTCACCAACTCTTTTCCTCATCTATATTAATGACCTGCTGATCAAAATGAATAAACCTACTTACAGTTTTGCAGATGACAGTACCCTCGTCTCCTAATTTAGATTAGAAAAACGAGCGACTGAGACTTATGACCGTAGACAGCAATTGATCAAGATCTGGAGAAAGTTCAAACATGGGGCGACATAAATTTGGTCCAGTTCAATGCAGCAAAGACCCAAGCAGCCATTTTTACCAAAAGGGCCAATACGGCGGGCCCTGACATCATTATGGCAGGATCGACCATTCCTTCATCCTCATCAGTCGGACTGCTGGGTGTCTCGGTCAACAGCAATATGTCCTGGCGTGACCACGTTGCTAGCATCGCAAAATCAGCCTGCAGAAGCTTGGTGCGCTATTTCGCAACAAAAAATTGTATACACCGCAGCAGTTGCTCTTGCTCTACAAAGCGCAAATAAGACCGTGCTTAGAAGATTGCTAACACATCTGGGGTCCCGCACCAAAGCATACCCTAAACCAGCTGAATTCCATTCACAAGAGAGATGTGTGTCTCGCCGGCGACACAGGGATGACCCGGAATCTGGATAGTCTGGAACACCGCAGGCATGTGGCCGAGATGTCCCTGTTTTACATATACTTTCACGGCACATGTTCCCAGAATTTGGCCAGCCTCATCCCGCCCCTGGTAACGCCTGTCAGACAGTCACAACAGACGGCAAGAGCGCACCAGTTAGTCGTACAACTGGAAACATCTAGAACATCGCTTTACAAGAACTCCTTTGTCTGGCGCACTGCATCACTGTGGAATTTACTCCCAGGAGATCTTTTTCTCCCTAATTACAACCTACAACTATTCAACAACCGTGTCAATCAATATCTTCGCACACACACCGCTCTTCTAGCGCCATAGGATCTCCCTTTAGTGTGTGTGACACTACCATTAAAAAAGGTAAGAATGCATTATTGTTATGAAGCCACAAAATAAATACTTAATGGCTGGTTTGTTTACTTCAGGCAGACACAATGTGAATATTAAAATTTCAGTTATTTTAGATATTACTAGGTATTATCGACTCTGAAATTATAACAGATATTTGTGAAAACACACCTTGTACCGCAGCAATCAGGTCCTAACTATAAACTATACTATAAATATTTAATTGCGTAATGCAGAATAATTATTGGTAAGTATAGCGTAGTGTAGTAGGGTTAATAGTCTATTTTCAAGAACGTAGAGCAATGCCCTTGCCATTAACACAATAAATTACCTGCTTTGTATAAATTGTTCACTGCAAATCCACTAATTTCAGAATTTCAAACACTTTTATATTAAAAACTACAACATTGACTTTCGGTCCCAACTCGGGTGGCAATATTTTAGTTTCAGGGCCTTCTAGTCCAGAGGGTGCTGATGGAGATGACCACGATTGGTTTACGCCGTCAGACTTGAAACCCAAGTCGAGAAACACATACATTGAAAATGGACCAGCCTGTACAGTATTTAATAGTACATTTCATTACCAGTCCGGAAACTAGGCTTTTCCGGTGCGCGAACGGTGTGAGGCGTAGCCGAACACCGGAGGTCGTGCAAGCATAGGAAATGCTCTTTCTGGACGTGTAATGAACGATATTTTTCATAATACCTCTCTGAAATCAAAACATAAACATAAAATTATTATAATTTTACGTATCCAAAATCATGTCATAATACAGTTTGTATTAAAATGTAAGTAACCATCAAACTTGCAAGACAAGCAAGACACAGGTATCTAATATTCATCAAG
>JAEQML010079418.1:0-11999 GCA_016904865.1 Pissodes strobi | reverse complement strand
CACCAAAAACCTAAAAGAGAATTGTCTTCTTTTTTTCTTCTTCTCTTAGCCATCTTGCTAATTCATAAGGCCTCTGTGGATTATTTGCCTACCAGGCATACTTTATTTTGACCACGTATGAGGGAGTGGCAGGGTCGCCATGTAAAGACTCAATCTGGGGGTGCCATATCGTGTTCACTTAAGTTTATAGTTTGAGTTAGGTTCTTTCATCCGAGGCCTCAATAATAGTCTGAGCTTACTTAACTCTATGTGTATTGATTGTATAATGGTTGATATTACAATAATGGTATCAATGATCTTAATTAAACCCAGTCGCTAATCAGGTCAGCGTGTTTTGCTATCCGTGCAACAGTGTGCAGTTTATAAAATGTATTATGATAATATTTAATAATGACAATATTCTGTAGATATACAGGGTATATACTTATACCATTACACCTCCCCCCTTTTTCGAGAAAAAATTTCTCTAGACCTGAAATTTTTGTTCCTTTCTGTGATATGTAAGCAATGAAATATTTCAAAGTACATTTGTGAATATGTAACTCTATATAGCAGCAATTTACTTTATCTTGTAACTTTTAACACGTCAACCTGTTCTTATGACTATACAATACTTATACTATAAGGTATGGAAATAGAAGGAAGAGTTTGTTAGTAAAAAGATTAAGAAAGAATTCATAGTATGATCATAGAATAAAAGATATGGAAATATGAGAAGTGGAGCTCCGTTTGTCTAAAATTTATCTTACATCTAGTACAATTAATAATAAGTAACATAACCAATATAACGTATATAATAATATAATATAAAATGATATAGCATAATTTTCTATTCTATAATAACTATCAAGTCTATCGATGCATAGGTATCCATCGTTCTTTGCATAAATAGGAATTGCATATAATTATGCATTAAAGGCATTTTGAATCACTTACTAGTATTAATTATGATTAAAAGAAAAAAATCCATGGTAATAAAATCCATTTAGCTTTAAAAATAGCAGTCCTTTGATGTGTTTTTATTTTTCAGTAGTTGCCTAATAATGTGCCTTATTAAGAAATAAAATATTATCTATATTTTTCTTGTATTATTTAATAAAGTTATCAACCATTCCATAAAATGAACTATACGTAAGGTCTTTAAGCAGTTTTGTCTTATATACTTAAACATTTAATTAGTTGTATTTTATGAAGCATACTTAGGGATGTTTTGTTTGGTTGCACTTTTCTATTCTGGTTAAATTTTAAAAATAAATTATTTTATAACCTTTTATTTTCTATCGCCGTCTAATTATGGTCGTTTAATTATCATGTAAAAAAAAATATATAATGATTCAGGTCGTATACTTTCTTAGTTTGAAAGAACTTATTTAAACCTATGTTCTCTCTTTTTCTTATATTTATTTATTGTCATATATTTGTTTATTTATACTCCGCTACACTCGCTTAAACCTCATTTTATTATTACCTTATACCTTTTTCTTCACGAATTACCGCCTTTGGCGTACGTCATATCTGTATTTTATTGCCAAACTCTGATCACCGGCCTTTTTAGCCTAGACTGGTATTTCTCTAAAGAATATACTGCCATTAGCGAACATTGTTTGCAATTCTCATATAATGTATTGTGGACCGGTCCTTTTGGAGTCTTTTATT
Organism: Pissodes strobi; assembly: GCA_016904865.1. NCBI lineage: Eukaryota > Metazoa > Arthropoda > Insecta > Coleoptera > Curculionidae > Pissodes > Pissodes strobi. The sequence goes on along the minus strand of JAEQML010079418.1, from coordinate 10,343 downwards.
TATACACGTGTTTATCATTTATATTACTTTCATATTTTATCCTTATTACTCCCAGATCTTTCGACGATGTACCTAAGTCTTACGCCGATCAAGATTTCTGGTTAGTGATCACTTATAATATTTATTTATATTACTGAGGTATTTGCGGAGTTTGTCCTTCTTTCTATCTCTTCCTATTTCAATCAAATCTCTCAACATTTCGTCTCGCGCCAATGCCGATCGAAAATTTGACTTCAATATATTGTCACATTTAGGGTAAAATAATTAATAAATCGTGTTTCGAGCATTTTACTGTTACATGGTTAAACAAAAAGATTTAAAAATAAAACATGAAAATGAGAACTAAAAAAACAAAGGATCGAAATTGAGAACGTTTTAACAAAAAACTAGAAAGTTTAGAAAGCGAAATTAAAATAATAGATGTTAGGGGGAAATAATAAAATTTCCCTGCTTGTGAGGTTGTCTATGTAGAAAGCTTACTAACTTCTATTGATGACGTAACACCCAATTTTGTTATTGTTTGCGAACTTCCCCAATATTTGGTTGATCAAGCCAGACATTTGCGAAGCTCTTGCGTTCAAACTCGCTCTTGTTTTTAATTTGCTTGCGTTAGCAGATACTACTTTTTTTGCTACTTCCCTAGCTTTCTGGAAGCTCTTGTCTATATAGTGTGCCTACGTTCCATAAAGAGTTTATTTTCAATCCAAGCTTGTCTCGATAAGAATATACTTAATAAAAAAATTAATTCTTAATTACTAGTTATTTAAATTTATAGTTCCGATGCTTATTTCTCTTTTCTTTTTCCGAAGTAATCGAATATATAATTATTAAGTTATTACATTGTTTCTTTTGGTTTTTTGATTTTATTGAACCTGGCCTGGTACAAATTTATACAACTAAACAATTAGAAAAAAAACTGAAATACACACAATCAGCCTTCGTTCGCACTGAATAAGTGAAACTACTTGCAAGGTATACTCGCCCTTTTCTGTGTACATAACAGCACTAAATTATCTATTGCAAAGAACGGACTATATCAGCCGTATTTTACGTATAAAATTATATTAGTGGTCGTATTACTAGCTCGAATTTGCTTTCCATTTGTCGTTTTGATCGATTTATTAATTAGCTAATAATTATCTCATTATTTTTCATTTTTTTCATTGTATGTCCTCGCCGATTTATAGATTATTAAGTTACGTTATTTGTGATGTTAAAATTTAATCTGCGAATCTAGATAGTACCCATTTTTCACTGCACTTTAGCGATCACTTATTTTAATGTGGTTAAAATTCAATGAGTTCGCGACTTTATTTAACATGATTTCGCTTATTTAGTAAGAATTACACTACTGCCTTTGTGGCATTATCCATTCCGATATGGTACTGTATCGCGGTACGGTTACTTGCTTGCGTGTTTATGGAAATCTACCCTCAGGTAGTCCGCCCTCAGCTGCGCGACTATGTAAGTTTCTCATTTATTATTTGGTATTCGTTATTCATAATATCTACTATTTAATTTGTATTTCTTCATTTTCCGAGTAATTTTCTATCTAGGATATATATTTAGTTAATTGGATGTAATGTTTACCATATTAGAATATACAATTGATATTTAAAGATAAATTTACAATTTCACAAGTAGTGTTTGAGTATTGAGGAATCAAACTTAATCAAAGGATCTCGAATATCATCTCGTTTTACTTTATTGCGTTTAATTTCATCATAATAATAACTAACAGGCATGCCCGAATAAGATATACCGCTATTTGTTTGAATTTTGTTTGTCCCATTGTAAAATTGATGAAATTGATCATGATAAACTGACTAAGGTCATTTCAAAAGAGCGTCAGCGAACTTAACTCAACTTAAATATTTCTTATTATAATTTTATTTTTTACTCAAAGAGCATCCCAATGGGTTTGAGTGAACCAGTTATTTTGTACGTAAATCGCTATCTAAACGAATCCCATAAGAGAATAAATATCCAAATTGAATCATAAAAGTTTTATCGTATCAGCTTCAAACAACTGTCAAAATAAAGAAATGAGTTTCTGGACGTTAATGAATGACTGACTTCGTTATTTTAATGATACTCTTTTTAATATTTTAAAAATTATGAGATACCTTTGACCTCTTACTACTGAAAAAAAAGAAAATTTCTTATTTTATTTTATTATTATTTATTTGAATGCGTATGTGATTAAGTTAATAATCAATTATTGGTAGGTCTTTTCAAAAATTTTGCGTTTAACAATTCGCCACTGATGTTGAAATTAGCATTATTTCTTGCCATATCTGTATACCCTTTTTCACATTAACCCTACATTGTTATAAGCTACGGCTTATTTCACCTATAAAATATGTCTTAGTAATAAGCAATTTCCATGTAATAACTGCGTACAGATATATAACGTGTACGGCGAAATTTAATGCAATAAATTACATTATTTAAACCATATTGCGTAAATTACAACCATTTCTTTCAAATTCAAAATCTTTAACTAATCTTAAATAATATTTATATATTATAATGATGTGATAAAGCATAGCAGTTATTTTATTCATATTGAAAATAATTATATTCCATCTTAATCGATAATTAAATATATAATATGCAGCTAGCATTTAATTCACTCGATTCCGATTTCAGGAGTTTTGCTATTTGCTACGCGCCGCGTCATTATTAACATTATTTATTATTTTTATGTATATGCTGGCATATACGAAATTTGCAATTTTGTAATTTTGCGATATTAATAACTACGAGTTGATGACCTATGTTCATAGAATAATTGCGAAATTCCGATTACTTCAGTACTATATGAATACTCGTTATTTAAGAGAATTTATCTACGTTTTATTTTATTATTTACTTTACAACTTATGATAATTTATATGCTGCGATGTGTAAAATATTCTACATCAATATGATTTGAAAATGTACAAAATTGTGAGATTTATCATACTTAAATAATTTTTGCTACTGTTTAGTTGTTGAAATACCTTGTATATTTTAGTATACTTCTCAATTACGTATAGCTTGTTTTATTGGCACTTATTTATACTTCCCATGACGGAAAGCTAATCGAAAAAAAATATTTTGCGATTAACTACTTATATATATTTGATTTTTAACCGACACAATGCAGTTTTGCGCTTTTTAGACTTTTAATTAAACTATAATTTGTGCATGTTTGTGCATCTACTTAAATACGATTGGTCTACTGATTTCCAGAAATTTTTGATCTTTTCAGAATTAATCGGCTAGGCACTGTCCCAGCGATTCGATTTGATAAATCAATACTTTTACTGCAAATATTTGACTGAGTATTAAGTCTGAATAAATTAAATGGTTATATATTATATATTTCAAATAGAACGATGGTACCTATACGTATGCATTAAATATGATAATGAAAATATAATACTTAAAAGTTACCCTAATATATCCTTATATACAGGAAAATATATAACTAACTTAGCACCTTTTAACATTAAATTTTATAGCCTATAAGTACCTGTGCACATTTCTACTTCACTTATGTTTTTTTTTCCGTATTCACATTATTGTTTTCCAATGTTCAATTGTCCATGCATAACCTCCATTTTTATTTTCACATCTTGTATTCACCAAAAACCTAAAAGAGAATTGTCTTCTTTTTTTCTTCTTCTCTTAGCCATCTTGCTAATTCATAAGGCCTCTGTGGATTATTTGCCTACCAGGCATACTTTATTTTGACCACGTATGAGGGAGTGGCAGGGTCGCCATGTAAAGACTCAATCTGGGGGTGCCATATCGTGTTCACTTAAGTTTATAGTTTGAGTTAGGTTCTTTCATCCGAGGCCTCAATAATAGTCTGAGCTTACTTAACTCTATGTGTATTGATTGTATAATGGTTGATATTACAATAATGGTATCAATGATCTTAATTAAACCCAGTCGCTAATCAGGTCAGCGTGTTTTGCTATCCGTGCAACAGTGTGCAGTTTATAAAATGTATTATGATAATATTTAATAATGACAATATTCTGTAGATATACAGGGTATATACTTATACCATTACAACATGAAAATGTGATTTTGGCAACTTGTTTTATTCCCATCTATCATACTAATCACTAAAACTTTGCGAATGCAATTTTCTAACATCATCTGAGGTCCATAGATTAGTTTGCGCCCGGCCATGGCCACCTAGATCCAATATTAAAACTGGCTCTAAAAAAATCAAGAAGGCGTAAAAACTTTTTAAAATATCACATTCCGATCTAGAATTGTCTCAGAAATCCAAAAATGTAAAAATATACAGGGTGTTCCATTTAAAAATTTGAAAACGAAGCCATTTCCGGTGAAACCGGAAGTGACAGGAAAGTGAAAAATATGCGAAAATTGTCCTTTTCCTATACCATTTACCTACACAAAATCTCATTTTGATAAATCTAATATCCTAGAAGTTATGACTTGTCTAATTGATTCGTTGACACCCGGTATATATATATATATATATTTTTTTTTTTTTTTTTTTAATGACACTGCCTGACAGGTATAATTAAAAATTTTGTTATTGAGAAACTTCGAAAAATTCGCGTTTAACCAATAAAATATACAATTTCATGCAGTAGTAGATAAAGTACAGTGTGTCACACTTGTTGCACAATGTCCTATTGTAATCTGGCAACTCAGTCAAGCGTAAGTTTCTGCCTATATTTTTTTGACCAATTTAGTAGGGTATTTCTTCTAAATATTAGTGGTAATGTAACGATAATTCAAATCTTATACTATTTCTAACGTTTCTTATGATCCTGTTTTTCAGTCTTCTACAATTTAAATAGTTTCCCTGCATGCCAGTGTATTTTATATGCATTTCAGTGGTATCGATCCATAATGCAAATCCCTATGACGTCATCCGCGTGGTGTTACTGATTCAGTTTAGATTTAATAAATGCGTCACGGTAAACAACAGGTTGAGGCTATTTACTTCAGAAAGACTATGCTATAATGAAACAATATTATGTCGGTGAAGCCACCTTCAGTTTAAAAAACGAAGCGCTATTTGATTCAGTTGCTTTGTGTTACATTTTCTTTATTCTTTGTAAAATGAAATAAAGAAAAGCCCAGCTTACACAAAGTATCTTTTGAGATGGGTTAATTAAGTTGATATGTTTAAAGCTGGTTTATTTTTTATCCAAAAAAATAGTTTAAATAATACTCGTCAGGTTGATAATAATTTAATAAATTTGTTATCTATATCTATTATAGCTTCTACTAAATTAAAAAGGATATTAAAACTTTTCAATCTAACTTAATTGAAAATTTCCCATACGCTATTAATTAAAAAATGAGCCAGCAATCATACCAGAATTTCTGGGTTTGCCTGAGAACAAGGGACCACCTAAAAAAATCGATTTTTATGTAAATCGACCTGACGGATCCGATTTTTGACAATCCGGAATTGCGAAAATGGTGGAAATCGGCAATTTCCGAAAAATCTTAAATTTCATGTAATTTTTTTTATTTTTGCTTATCACCCTATATCTCCCTTACTCTTAGTCCGATTAAACTGAGCCAATTTAAACATTTGTGATCATGACTGAGGAGACACAAATGCCAAAAAAATTACGTGACACTAGCTTTATTTTTTTTAAATGTTGGTGACACGAAATTTGTTAAAAATGCAGCAACAAATACTAGATCGAGAAAACTTTTTTATTTTTAGAGATAGATGTTTATAGTAAGCTACAAAGTTGTAGCGAAAGAACCGAAGAAACTTTTTTATTTCGGTGATTTTTTTGATAAGTGGTTTGGTTTTTAACATAACATAATATAGGAAAAACTATGCCGACCCCGGCTGGTCACTCACTGCACAGGCAGTAACGCCTTGCGTAGCTTAAGAGCGTCAAGATTTCTACTGTAAGTACTAATAATAACCTATTTAGACTTCCGATTCGTCTTCGGTGGAGTGTGCACGTGTCGGGTATAGGCCATTTTGTTCCAGTTTCATATACATATATGTTAGCTTGGGGGCACATCGGGCTTTCAGGGGATGTGTAGATTCCCCGAATAAGATTCGGACGTCCAGCCGGGGGTTAGAGCCCCGTGCGTGTACAAGATTTAAACGTGTGTGAATGTCCAGCCGGTGGTGTTCGAACCTTAAAACAAGCCGTGCATGTACAAGTCGGAGCATCAGCGGTACATACTCGACATACTGGGTGTTCTAAAAATAGTATCTCTATCCATCAGGTGTAACTAATCTGGGATGGGTCGCCCCAGCTCTTACTAAGCCGGATAGAGGTCTTTTCTGGCTGAATTTCTCACGAAAAAGGCCAATAGAGAGTTTACTACTACTATAACCTATTTAATAATGGTAAGGTTTATTTCGAAGTTTATTCAGTAAATTTTAATTTTAAAAAAGGAAAAAAATATAAAAATAAGGTTTTAAATTTTGGTAAAGGCGATTTAGATTTTTGTGATTTAAAATACTTCATTTTGTTATTTATGCCCAGTGTTTTTCAACATATTCATTTTATTTCTACATTTAACTTCGACTCGTATAGTAAGGCAACAATAGTTAAGTAACAGTTAACATGTTTTATAAAAAGGAATGATGATAGTTTACATTTTACTGATCTGCTATTATTGAGCTTCACATTTCCCTTGGCATAAACAACTAATGGTGCAAGGCACACTCGCTTTAAGACATTTACATTTATTTGTGCAAGTAAACAAAATGTACCTGCAGTTGGCTGTAATTTCCAAAAAACTTGGCTTTGCTCCTTTTAGTGGCATCTTTAGCACAAGAGCATTGTTTTCCATAATAGTAGCCAAAATCTGCAAGTTTTGGAATTTCAGGTTGAATATTACTAGCGCTTTTATAGATTGCGCATTGCAAAAAGGCCATTTTCACATGCGATGAAATGCCAACGATTATGGTTAATAATGCACTTCAGTGATAAAACGGTTTCAAATTTAACATAATTTGGTACTTTTAAAATATAAACTGACACAGATAAAAACATAGAAATTAATGTTACTCAGCTAATGTCAGTTTTACCCATTATAACTTGAAGATCCAAAGTGAACCTCCCGGAATAGACTCTGAGTCTTAATCTTTAGTAGATGTACATTAGTACAATCTACTCTGTAAATATTGTATATAATCATGTAAATATTCTGACGCCCTGCTCCAAAGGGAGCACTTGAAACAGGGTTTTTTCTATATTTTTCCCTGTATAACTCACCCTTATGCAACCTATAACATAGCACAATAACGCACTAAACAAGAGCTTTCGCAATTTCCCAACATAGCGTCCTTGAAGGGGTTTCCCAAGGAAGGAACATATAAAAAGCAGTGCCACATACCTAATTCTAATTAGTAGGTTAAGAACAGCCCCTAAGGGTGCCATCACTCGCTGGCCAGGTGTTGATTAAACAACATAAGGCGTAACAGCGTAGTGTTATACTATTTATAAGCATGCTAAGAGAACTAGGTCTGTAAACATATCTTAAGCAATTATGAATAAATATTAATGATGATGATGATCCAAAGTGAATGAGGTCAAAACATGCTTCATTAGTAACTGCAACTTTTAGAGCTTTTTTTTTGCTCTTTCGGAATGGGACTCACCGAATCGTATCCTCTTAGGCAATATACTGCTAACAAAATCCCAGCTAAGTTTTTAGCATCCTTCTGATAGGTGTTGGCCAGAGATTGAATTATCACATGGCATGGTACAAACTTCTTACTATTTTGGATATATATTTCTATGTCAATATAAATAAGAGGAGTAGTACATTGATAATACAAAAATGTCTGTATCTGTAACATAGATTAAAAATCGTTTATACTTACCTGTTTTTAAAACCGTCAATAATAGGAAATATTCTACTATCAGCTTCCTCATGTTCTGTAAATTCTAAATCCGTGGCCACATTAGTATCAAATTTAGAGCACATAATGGTTTTGCTGTTTTCTTGTGGCATGCCAGCTAATAACTAATACATTTATACTTTCTAGTAAAGTGTGATGATTATTTATGAATTTCTTAACAAAATATGCCAGCAGCTTTTTCTTATTCTTAGAATTTGCAATAAATCCGGAATCTTAAACTCGTCTTCATATCTTCATGATTTATATGTGGATTGCTCTTTGCTCTTCGATTACTTTCTGAAACTTTCATGCTCTTTTCAAAATCGTAACGATCTCCAACGCACACAATATAATGTGAATTTGTAGGTTTTAAATTTAAAATCAGATTGAAATACTTTAAAAACAAATCATTAAAGGAGTCATTTTAATTTTGAAATCGTTAATCTTTGCTGGAAAGCACGTCATCGTCAGTTCAGTTGACATATCAGTTATTTCCTTTAAAACAGCGTTGTGAAACTCCTCTTTACTGCCTTTTCTCATTACAAAATTTCCTACCGAATTAGCTTCGAAAAGACATAGTGGATATCCAGCCCATTTATGAGCAAATACCCTAATTTTTGTTCCTTCATCCAGCCATCTCGTAAAATGCAAATTTCGCAACATTTTTGCTTCGCTTTCATATAATTTATCTACTAGCTTTCTACCTTTCACTTTTTCTGTCTCGGCGAAAAAGTTGAGTTTTAAGGCGCCAATTTTCTCATAGTTTTTTTCGTGAGCGTTCATTAAAGGAGCCAGTCCAAATTCTTCCGCTTTACGCACATTATTTGACTCACTTGTATAACCAGAAAAAATATTCAGTAATGTTGTGCTATCCTGTTGGAATTGAATAACTTTTTGTTTTATTATTCTCTTAATTTCTAATTTGTCAACGTGTATTATTAAAGCAAATACTGTGCTTCTTGATTCGTTTTTCTTTAGAGTCGGGTTTCCTTTGCTCGATCATATTCTCTAGTTGATCCGATATTGAAGACATAAATGGCAGTGCATTTAAATATTTTTAAATCGTATCTTCTTCCATAGAAATTTCCTGAAATAGTTCGTTTTAGCGTCTTTGTTGTGTGTTTCTAAGGCCATATCAGTCCAAATGCCGTTAAACACTCCCCAACTACCCATTATTTTAACTCGACAATTATTTTATTCCCACACAACACCAGCGGGTGGGGCGCGGCGCGGCCGGTAGGTTAAGAAAAGCGGCAGTACAAGCGGACTGTAGCGACGCGGCGCGGCGGTCGAAGTGTTGACTGCAGTACCGTTTTCTTGAAAACTAAATTAGTTATCAAAAATATCACCGAAATAAAAAAGTTTCTGCGGTTCTTTGGCTAGAACTTTGTCGCTTACTATATACATCTATCTCTAAAAACCAAAAGTTTTCTCGATCGAGTATTTGTTGCTGAATTTTTAACAAATTTCGTGCCAACAACTTAAAAGAAAATAAAACAGGTGACACCTACATTTTTTTGCATTTGTCTCATGTCACTCATGATAATAAATGTCCAAATTGGCTCTCCTACAAATTTTAATTTAATCGGACTTAATTATATAGGGTGATAAGCAAAAACTAAAAATATCATATAAAATTTGAGAATTTTCAGAAATTGACGATTTTGACCAGTTTCGCAATTCTGCATTGCCTGGCGAACTACAAAATCGGATGCGCCAGGTCGATTTATATAAAAATCGATTTTTTTTAGGTGGTTGTTCGCTAGTGTTATAGAGGGTGCATCTTAGACATTGCTCGTTCTCCGACTAGTAGTAGTATTTGTACTGTGTAATGCCTAATCCAAGTATAGTTCTATTATGTAGGTACTTATCTAATTTCGTTCTTTAACCATGATTAATATCGCCTTCTAAATTATCTTTTTGAATAAATAGGTACTTATAAACTAGTCCTTAAAAATATTAACAACATTCAATATTTACGAGTCTGTTGTGAAGATTTAAATTCACTTGTGATAATTTTTCCCAGGAAATTTTGTCTATTCAGTCAAATACTGTTATAGACTGAATACAGTTTGGGTTAGTTTATGTTATTGTTGAGGTAGTGACGGTGGTAGGGCTTTGCGTTAGAATTGATGTATTAATCAGGCTTATTCTAAAAAAATGCAAACCCAAAAATATGTTACCCACTATGCATTGCACTATTCTTTGTGGCGGATATGAGAATGCTCATAAAGATCAGGCCCTTTTATTGTAACACAAAATCTGTTTTTACAGATCTTAACTATGAATGGCCTAAAGCAGTTTTGCCAGAACCATGCCATGGCCGAGTTAGTTTCTAAATTGTTGCAGTTGCTGCTGCCAGCTCTTCTGCACCATCGGCTCTTTAAATTCAATAACTACATGACCAATCATTATTTCAGACTGTACATCAGAAATAATTTTGCACTCACATCCAGCTCTTTTAGGTTTTTTTTTT
>JAEQML010079417.1:0-12001 GCA_016904865.1 Pissodes strobi | reverse complement strand
GATTCACCGGCTCGTTCTTTGAATCGTTTAAATGTCATTAGCATTTTACTTAGGACTTGTCACTTGTGTGTCTGTGTCGGCGTGTTTACTCGGCCCGACTGAATAACAGGTGTTATTTTATTAGTTTATTGTTAGTGGTTAGTGGTATTAGTTCTGCTTTACTTCAGTTTTACCATGAATAGGTATGTTTTTTTAAAGCTAGACAGTGAATTTGTAATCTACTATTTTTTTAGTCAATCTACTATTTTTTTTACATCAATCTACTACCTAACTGTAAAACTGATCTGGCAACACTGGTCTTATGGGAATGTGAATTTGTGACATGATACAATAACAGGGAAGGTAGGATACTCAGCGGTTTCAAAATCGTATCTGTCTGCGCATTGACGTCACAAAGAGAGTTAGCCCTTTAAATTATAATGGTAACAACCGCAATATATACGCAAATTTTAGATTTAACTGAATATTTTGGGTTATTTTTATGGATAATCTAGTAAATGAAGTTTTGGATGATTAATTAAAGGTAACTTTGAATGATTCACGTTATTATTAATGTTTTTTTTTGGATATGGATTTTTCCGCTTTAGCCGATTGTGGCAAGAGTTTACAATCAGATTTTTTTTTCACCAGCACACATGACCACTCTCAGTGATACATTTACACAGAATAAAACGAGAAATAAATGCTTATATTTTTTAATAACATAGAACTTTTTCTTTTTTACTTAAAACAGGTGTCAAGAAATATACATTATAATTAAACAAATAGAACAAATAAACATTATATCTGCTAATCTACTTGATCTATGTATAATGTTAAGCTTGTCAAATGACCTAAAACACAGTTTTATCCACAATACCGAAAAATAATTTTGCATTCGACGCGTTGCGTTTAGCTTTAATCATCAGGAGATGATTAAAGCTAAACTTAAAATCTGCGAAACTCCATTTTATAAAAGAACCAATCCTGGAATCCTAGTGGTCATGCTCAATCAACCAATACAATGGATTGTACGGAATAGGCCTTTTATCTCTATTTAAACTATTCTTACATTTAATAACTTTCATACTGTCGTATGAATACATTATGAATTAATGTTAAATTTTGAGTGGTTATTCTATGATCATTATCAAAAACATGCTCGACAACACTTAATTTTTCTGCTATACCATACTTTAAATGAGTTAGGTGTTCTTTGATCTCGTTTATATACATCTTCTAGTTTGCCCAACATATTTTTAGTTACAATCCATGTATCCAATTTCATAAATTCCACTTTGTTCCAATATGTCAATTTCGTCGTTGGAGTACTTAATACTTTCTTAATGTTAAACTGAGTTTGCTATACTAATTTTAAACCTAAGAACTTTTTGGAGCGGAGTATAATGAGGAGTATATGGTATTGAGACATATTTGGTATTTTCATCCTGATTAACGAAAGAAGTAAAATAATATATTTATTAAGTTAGCATTGAAACCATTAACTTTTGCTATATTCTTAATTGTCTGCTTTTCATTATTAAATCGTTCTCTGCTGAGAGGAAAGTTAACCATACACTGTACTAAAAGATGAAAGCTAGCCATTTTGTGTTGGTCACATGAAAGGAGTCATTAGAAATATATCAGTTAGTGGCAGTACTTTTTCTATAAATGTTAAATTTCAGTGTGTTACTATTTATAATTACTAAACTATCCAAAAATGGTTATTGACCATTGTTCTCGACTTCATAAATAAATTTAATGGTGCGGAAGCAGCTGTTGTTTGTTACAAAATCTTGGATATTAGAAGTTTTCGTCTCAAAAATCGCAAAAATGTCATTTACATACCTGTACCATAACCTTGGAAAATAATTGAACTCCTGACTGATTTCATTTTCAAATTTACTTATGAAAAGATTACCTACCTAAGAACGGTGATAAACAGTTGGCCATTGTCATGCCTTCAAGTTTTTGGTAATAGTTATTCTTATATTGAAAATAATTTTGATTCCTGCAAAGCTTGGTTAAACCTAAATATTCTTGTTTGATTTCGTCATCAAAACCAAATCCCAACATAGATGTCAAATAAAATAAAATACCGGTATAAAATGAAAATAATCATAAACAAATCGGCATTAAAATGATGTAAAACTTATACCTAAGTTAGAAAATAACTTTCAATAAAAATATTATTTTGTTATTTTGCCCAACTTCCGTTTTTTTTTTGAGGTGCACTGTCCCTGATCTCATTATTTAGATTTTTAATTCTAAAATACATCCTAGGCCTAAAAAATAATAATTTAACTTTATCATCACAACCTATTTCTAGGGCAAGATTCATTACAATTTTAAATAGTTCTTTCTAGTTTTAATTGTGTCACCATTGGCGTTATTGAACATTTTTTCCAACTCATGCACCTTGTGAACCAATTCTTTTCAGGTTTTTTCAGACCACCCTCGTAGACTTGATCAGTCCATGTAAATGATGGACTGGTCTCTTCTACAGTGGGAATCTTCAGTTTCTGACATATATATCCTGTTACATGTTCAAGGGCATTATATTTTAATAAATAATTTAAGTAATAAATCACACACTCACACACATGAAAAATCAATAATGAACTATTGAATTTACTACAAAAACTAGTTGTAGTAAATTAGAACTAACTAGATATTATTAGCACACATATTACATATACATTCATAGATATACGTTTACAGATAGAATCATCATAACGTATGTTCTAAAAAAAAGTAACCAAATCTTGCCCAACTGATACATTGGCCGGATGTCTATCACTTAACCTTAACAAAATATCTGGTTGAGAAGATTCACTGCTAGCAGTTATATATGTAGAAGGTTCCGTTTCTTGCTCGTTAGTGCTACAAATGTAATGAAATCCTCAATTAACCAACGCCATTAAACATACATGTTATCATACAATTAATTAACCTACTGTGCCACAACATTAATCTTAAATCATACCTCTGATTCCGAGTACCTACAACACGAATACACTAAAAAAATACTGAATTTTCCTCTGACTTTTTTGTTTCAAAATACATAATAAAATAAATAAGGAGAATGATTCAAAATCAATATTAAATACTATCCACAAAAATTTGCAACTTTATTAATGTTTGAGCAATTAATAAAATTGTAGATGGTGGGGCTAAACTTTACTGGTCCATCCGGCAATCATTTATTTGTGAATAAACTCATAATAATCACCAGATTTTAAAAATTGTCCTTTAAACCTGTTTAGCTCCACCGTCATTAATTATTAAATACCTATTAAAGGGTTAGTGCATAAATAAATAATATATTTTAATTTTGACATACCTTGTTGTTTGTGATTGGATAAGTCCTTCTACATATTTGGCACCTCTTTTGGTGGCTCTTTCTTGTCGTTTTTGCTCGGTCCTTGATGGTTGTTATGATTTTGGCAAATTGAGCGTGGGCACTGCATCACACATTGGTTTAGGCCCCTTTTTGAGTCATAATTCAAAAGTTCATGCATCAATTTTCTTTCAAAGTCGTCGTTCTTGAAATGTCTTGAGCATATTCGGGACGTTTTAGTATTAAAACTATCACTACGACAACAAGCGTTTACCCACAATTTTAACGACAAAGTATCTTTAGGGAATGTATGAAATCTATTATCAATGTTATTACAACTGTGCACGGCACAACGCATTTTTAATTGTCAAATTTTCACTTCTTTACCCAATAAAATTTAAGACTTTTAGCACCAAACACTGCAAAAAAGTTATAGTTCACACCACACAATATCTATATCTGATATTATCCACGCAGAAACCGAAAAATAGGAAAAAAGCCCAAGAAACACACTAAGCTCAATGGTAAAGAATACAACAAGACGCCATGTTTACTCTCTTTTCTACGTCACAAAAGTTGACAGCTATGCGGCTGTCTGCGCAATATCCTACCTTCCCTGTTATTGTATCATGAATTTGTGAATTGTAATCCCTCGTTTTTTCGGCGTCCTTCCCAAAAAGTGGTAATATTTTGGGGCCACGTACCACAGGGTACGTGTTTGTTGCGGCGTTCGTCGCTTTCAGTCAAGAATTATAAATTGATATTGTTCTTGGTTTGCAGGATTTCACGTGAGTTTTTTTCAAACTTTTACCGCTTTGTGTGCTTGCGTTTTTTGGGGTACAACAGTGTCCCTACGTGTTTGTGATATTTTCTCTGGTAGTAATAACTACCTAAATTTGCTCGTAAATTTGTTATAATTGTGAAGAGCAACCGAGCTCAGCTATGCCTAAAGCAAGAATAAGAAAGCGTAAATCTACTTTTTATCGAGCTTTGAGGAAAGATACATTAACTTTGACCAGCAGTAGCATATCTAATTCTAGTGTTCCTACTGTTAGTGATAGGCATATTAATATTTTATCAGATCAAGATCGGTTTGTTCCAATAACACCAAATTTAGTGGATCTTCGACAGCCTCAAACTCCGATCAGCGATAGCTTCTGTGAGTCTACATCATTAAATAAAAGTGGTAATAGTAGTGTGGCTGAAAATGATAACTCTAACTTTATTGCTTCCTTTGAGCTTTTCGACAATGATTTACAGACAGATTCTGATTCTGTCGACTCTTTAAATTTTGATGATATTAATTTAGAAACACAGCCTTTTACCTCACAGGTACAAAATACTGGTATACATGAACAACTGCAGAACTGGGCTCTTTCAAATAAAGTAAATAATGTGACACTATCTGAATTGTTAAAAATTTTAAAACCGCACTTTCCGACCTTACCAATAGATGCTCGAACATTACTAAAAACTCCCGCTAAAACTATTCTAACTCGGTCAGTACATCCTGGAGAGTATTATTATTTTGGTTTAGAAAAACAATTACAAAAAAATCTTCAAAATGAGTTTAATGCACATTCTCAACTAATAAAAAGTTGTGAAATATTAGTAAATGTAGATGGTTTACCTATAAGTAAAAGCTCGGGAAGTCAGTTGTACCCAATATTAATTTCACTTTTTAATTCAGATTTTGTGACTGTTGTTGGTTTATATCATGGTTCTGAGAAACCAAAAGACTGTAATGATTTTTTAAAAGAGTTTGTTGATGAAGCAATTAGTCTTACTAACAATGGCGTTAATTTTATGAACAACTCAATACCATTTAGAATCAAAGGCTTTATCTGTGATGCTCCCGCAAAATCTTTTGTCAGATATACAAAGGGCCATACTGCTTATAATTCGTGTACAAAGTGCTATCAAGAAGGGTCCTATATTAATAATCGTGTATGTTTTCCAGAAGTAGAATTTAATAAACGTTCAGATGAAGATTTTTTGTTATTTCGACAAGAGGAGCATCATACAGGTACAACTATTCTCACAAATGTGCCAAATTTTGGATTAGTTTCTTCATTCCCTTTAGATCCTATGCATCTTATTTATTTGGGTGTAATGAAAAAGCTTCTTATAGACTTGTGGTGTGTAGGAAAACCTCCTTTTAAGTTGTCAAGTAGATGTTTATCAAACATATCAGAAAATTTGGTACGACTAAAAGAACACATTCCATTAGAATTTTGTAGAAAACCCAGGGCCTTAAATGAGGTTAAGAGATGGAAGGCAACAGAGTTTCGCCAATTTTTGCTATATACAGGCCCATTGGTTACCAGAAATATTTTAGAAAAAAAATATTATCAGCATTTTATGGTTTTACATTCAGCAATATTTATATTATCAAGTGCAGAATGCACAGGTGAAAAAATGGACTATGCCCAAAGCCTTTTAAAATATTTTGTAAAGAAATTCCCTGTTCTTTATTCTGTTGAATTTATGTCACACAATATTCATAATTTGTTACACTTAACTGATGACAGCCGAATTTTTGGAAATTTAAGCAAGTTTGATGCATTTAAATTTGAAAATTTTTTACAAATTCTAAAGAAGTTGATAAGAAAGTCAGATAAACCTCTTAAACAAATAATAAATCGTCTAAGTGAATTTGAAAGTGCTAATTTAAATATAACGTGCACTAAAAATATCTGCCGCCTTCCATCAAAAACACATTCTTCGGGGCCTCTTCCAAAAGGATGTTTTGATCCACAGTATATTGAATATCCCTTTAAACATTTTAAGTTAAAAATAATATCCCCTGATAATTGTTGTAGTTTAACCAACGGGGATATTATAATTATTGAGAATTTTGTTACAAATAATAAAAATGAAACTAGGGTAGTGGGTAGAAAATTTAAAAATATTTCTGATTTTTTTAGTAAGCCTTGCCCTTCTTCCTATCTTGGTAGTTTTGCAGTGTCAGACTTAGACGATATTTTAAACATTTGGGCTTTAAGTGATATTAAATTAAAATATGTAAAATTGCCCATTACCAAAACAAAGTTTGTAGTTTTTCCTTTACTACACATTGAGAGTTAAATATGTAATGTATGTAACTTTTGTTTATTGTATAACCGAACACGTGCCAGTATACTTTCAAATATTATTTCCTATAAATTTTATATTTTGAAATCTTCATAATTTATTAACTTAGACTTAGAGTAACAATTAAAATTATGCAACTTCATGAAAACCCTAATAATTTTATTGTTGTGTTAGCATTACTAAAAATATTTAGTTTATATAGGTACATATGTATATGTATCTAATATTATTTCATTTTGGCTTTGGGTGTATGCTTTAGTTTTAGTTTAATTTGACTGTGTTACTTTTTTGCTTGCTGTATTTAGACATTTTCTGTTTTGTTGAAGCAAAATATAAACATCTGGTGTGATGGTTTGGCATGTTGTGGTTTTTGTCGATGAAGAAAGGGTGGAAGTTGTTCCCAAATGTTGGATTATCAACAACGATTTGTGTTATTGGCCTAATGTCAAGAAACATTTTGTAGCATCTCTTATAAAAAGCTGTTCCTTGCCAGAAAAAGGAAAATGGGATATTGTCAAAATAAGATTAATTGGCGCAAATAAAGTATATGGTAAGCATGTTATCAACTGTACTAAAATTAGGGAAAAAATATTGAAACTTGTCAAATTAAACAATTCTCTTTAATTTTTGCTCTCAGAATTAATTGCTGACCTTTAAATTTTTCATTTAAAAAATTAAATTTCCATATTTTAGGCAAGGGCTTGTAGTTTTTTGAGCACCTTGTATTAAAGAAAAAAACTTTAAAAAC
Organism: Pissodes strobi; assembly: GCA_016904865.1. NCBI lineage: Eukaryota > Metazoa > Arthropoda > Insecta > Coleoptera > Curculionidae > Pissodes > Pissodes strobi. The sequence continues at coordinate 4,841 of JAEQML010079417.1, read as the reverse complement.
CAGTAAAAACTTATTTTTATTTTTTTTTCAATTTTAGATGATTATACACATGCCTCAAATGCTGCAACTAAGGCGTGTTATAAATCTGACATAAGTTCGTCAGAATCTCATATTGCTGGCAACAAAGTGAAGCTAAGTTCTTCAAAAGGAAGAGCAATAAAACAAAACAAAAGGTATTCACCTTCAGACGACGAAGCAGAGAGTTCTGATGCAAGTTATGCTTCCTCACTACTATCAGTTCCTAGCAAAGTTGTTGACAAAAGTTTCATTCAGCAAGGTAAGCCCCTAACAATAATAACATTTTGAGTAATGATTTCAGAGTTAACTTTCCTATTGTTTTAATTTTATTTTAATTGTTGTGTTTTAGAAGTAGCAGATGACCCTGATGAGGATGAATATGTCAAGCAAAAGAACCATGGCAAAATTTTACCAAATTCTAAAAATGTTGTTCCAAAAAAGGCAGACGTTTTCCCATCCACACCAAGTACTACAAATAAAAGGCTAACAGTTAATGAAGAAGGTACATTTTTAAAATGTGTTTACTGGCAAGTATTATCCTTTTATGTTTTTTTTAGATATGCTTCAGAAGTTATGCTCAAGAATTTCTTATTTAACTCTTCTTTTAAAAGGAGCAGTTAATGATATAGCTTTTATAAAAGAGCATTTAGAAGGAGCCAGCGAGCCAACTTTATCAGAATTACCTGCTACAGAAGATACCTACTCATTATTTCCTTTTAATAATATTGAACATTTGGAAGAGTTTGACAAAACTCTTGTAGAAAAAGAAAATTATTTGAAAATTGTGAGTATTCATTTTCCTGTATTTTTTTGTAAATTTCCTTCTGGTTTGACTTAATGGTTAAGTAGTACCTAATTACTGTATAAAACTGCACATTCTTAATTTTAAATACATTTCAGTAATAATTGAAAAATTGATTAAAAAAAGCTTCTGAAAATTGAAATAGTTAATAATGTTCGTCTTAAATGTATTTTTCTCTTCTATTTTTTTATTATTGCTTTATGTATGTTTTAGGTTAAATTTATGTCAAGGATTGGTGGAGAATCCCCATATGATTTTGTTAAAAGAGTAATGGGGCGTATTTTGACAGATGAATTAGCTTCCCACTTTTCTTTTACTGGACATAAAGGAAAAAAACCATTTGGCGTCTACTCTCTAACAAAAGCATTACAAGGTAAGAATTTTACAGTTCATTACTTTTCGTACTAAAATAAAAAAATAATTATATTTATTTCCTTTCTTTGTATAAAAATAAAGTAAAAGAACTTTTTTACACAAAAAAATTACTGTTAACTACAATAAACTCCATTTTTTGGATTATCCCAAAAAATTGTAAATTAAAAAATTAAATTATCTCAATTAGAATATTTTTGTAGATGCATCGAAAAATGTCAAAAAATTAAAAGACTGCACCGAAGTTGACATTGAAAAAAAATTAAAAGACTGGCTACGTCATGCTCCAGCAAGGGCAAAAAAAGAAAGAGTAGGGGATGGAATAATAGTAGAGGAAGCCGAAGATAATAATTGATTTGTGAATAAATTAATTATTAATAAATATAGTTGACTAAGTTTATTTGAAAAGTATTTCATTTATACTTTACAGGCCATAAAATTATAACATTTCAGCTCTTAGATGCGTCGCATCCTGTAAAAAAGCATCCTTTGCTGTTTAGTTCGTTATTAGCAGTTGAATAAACGTTCACGCTTTCGAAATAACATTTCATTTTTTAAATTGTGTAGCACGCTCTATATCTTTGACATATTATTGCTGTTGAAAATTGACAGTTTTGACATGTATAATTCAAACGTTTTAATATTGACGTCAAACACTTGACCACGAAAACCTAAAATATTAGAAAGAGACCATTTTGCCCTAAGTAAAAAATTTTGGTTTTTACAACCTGTCAAAATTGTCATTTTTCAAGCGACAATATGTCAACAAATGTGTCATATACCACACAAAAAAAGGTTAGAATGGTTTGAAGAATAATATGTAACAATATTATATAACATGTCCTCTCTATTTAAAAAAATATTCACTTCTTGCACAAAAATATTTAAAGTATAAAGCTTAATTTTTACTTAACATTTTCGTACATATAAATGTTTTCTAATCTCTTTAAAGTTTAAAAAAGGGGGGAGGGGGTAGTATATAGTATTTTGGACACCCTGTAAATAACGTCCGAGAAAAGTACCCATATGATCCCAGGACGAGTTGTAATTATCCTATAAACGGACAGGTGTGGTCACCATGATATCATAAGGATGTTCTTAATAATCTCATAAAAATTGTTGAGGGATGTTTTCAAGATAACTTTTTTTGTCCCATTTAATTATCCTATGGATATTCCTCTATTGTCACTAGATATCCTTAAGACATTTTCAATATCCATGGTAGATATTTATAGGATATCTCTATAACGTTTATATGTTGTGTGGGAATGCCTATAACTTTAGTTTGACTCAATATATTTGAGCAAACTAGGTCTCGTTTGAGAGAGGAAACCTTGCTTATTAAGAACAAAATATACCCATGACAAATTGGTGTTTGCTGTTCCCGCTAGGGGACGCAAATTCAAAAGTTCATGGTTTTTTCCATTTTTCCCCGAAATTTCAAATATAATGATACCATTATTTTAACAAAAAGAGAAAGTAGATCAAATTTGCAGGAAAAAAACCTCTAAACCGCATTTCGATTAGGAAAATTCACGCGTTCAATAGTTATTGCCAGAAGAGCATTTTTTAACATTGCATGCAGTGAAAAACAAATTATTTTTCGAATGTTTTTTGGTCAAGCATGCCATGACTAAAGTAAAAAATGTTTTATTAACAAAAATAATCAAAACAATCATGAAAATATCATTAATGATACTATAATAATAACATAATAGGAAATAAGCTCGGAAATAAGTGTAAATTGTGACAGGACTGCTCCAATATTTTAAGAAATTTGGTGCAACAATTGAACGAAGCTTATCTCAGGTACCCAGTTTTAGTATATCGTGATCTTTTTCCTAAATTAAAATATCAGCCAAAAATTTGGCAATATGAGTAGAATAAAATAAAAATTTTGCCCTTTTTCTGACGAATTTCGGACTCAGTAATTCACACGTGTTTTTATACCTTTTCACATTTAATAGGCCGTAGAAACGAAAAACAAACTTCATTGAAAGAAAAGTCAAATTTTTTTCCACTCTTGGCACAGCGATTACGCGATACTGGCAGTTTTCTTCGTCCTAAATTCTGTAGGCGTGGCAATGGAAGAACTGAAGACAATATTATTAATGTCCTGGCATACATAGAGTATAATAGGCAGATATGAACATTAGGAACTAGGGCATTATCTTCAAACTTGGGTATAGTACGAACTACTGTTCGTAATATTTTAAAAGACTACATTAATTACCATATCCTTCTTCTTCAACTGCCAGCGGCTGAAATCGAAGCGTCAATTTTCTCCACCCAACAAATATTTAAACTATGTGTGCAACATGATGGGAGGCGGTTTGAACACATGAGACATTAAATTGAAATGTTTTATTCGAATTCGGTCCTTTAAATGATTGTTTAATAATTATTTTTGATAATATATATTTTTTTATAATAGCCATGGCATGCTTGACCACAGAAGTTCGACTTATTCGTTTTTTCAATGCATGCATTGTTAAAAATGTTCTTCTGGCAATAACTCCTGAACGCGTGAAGTTATCGATATGCGGTTTAGAGGTTTTGCCTGCAAATTTGATCTACTTTCTGTTTCTGTTAAAAGAATGGTATCATAATATTTAAAAGTTCGGAGAAAAATTTAAAAAACCATGAACATTTGAATTGGCGCCCCCTAGCAGGAGCAGCAAATACCAATTTGTCATGGGTATATTTTGTTCTTAATAAGCAAGGTTTCCTCTCTCAAACGGGACCTAGTTTGCTCAAATATGTTGAGTCAAACTAAAGTTATAGGCATTTCAATCGGTCAGACTTCTCCCTTCCCCCCCCGCCCTTATTTCTTGCCCTACAATCAAAAGTGATGAACAAAAAAGATGCAGGATTACAGTGGTGGTATTCTTTTATCAACTTATAATAGAACAGTTTTGAGTAAAATACATTTTTCTACCCGACCATAGCTATTGCGCCCCCTAGCGGTAGAGGTATGAACTTGAAAAGTATTTCCAGTGTTTTCTTTTGGTCACTTTAGTTATATAATTTTTTACCGCAAGTCTCTACGATTAGTAGTTTCTGAGATACAGCCGCTTACCTCGCTTATTTGCCCACCCTGTACATTGTCATCAAATATTTTGTTCTTTTAATTTGTAAGATTTTCCTTACAGTATTTCGTGTGCTGTAATATAATTTTTTAAATTTTATTTGTCAAAATATTTGATAACCTCACTTGACCGTTTTATATAGTTTTTATTTCTTGTTGCTTTTTGAATCAATTTTCGACAGATTTCAGTGAACACGCTACGTTTTTCTTGTGATAACCGTATCAAATGTTACATTTAAGGTGTGATTACGCAATTCGATAAGAAACTTTTTTTAATGAACAATTCTCTTTATTGTAGATACTGATATTATATGTATCTAAGGGCTCACTTTAATTGCCATTATAAACAAAACTTGACTTAGGTAAATTGTTATTTTTAATTTTGGGATCGACAAAAAAGCTATGCGAATAACAATGCAGATGGAGATTTAATTGTTATCGATAATAATATGGAAGTGGAGCAATCCACTCCTAATAAAAATAAGAAAAAATATAGAAGGAAAAACGATATGTGCTATTTTTGTGAAACGGATGTGCAAAATTTTGTTCGGCATTTAAAGA
>JAEQML010079416.1:0-12003 GCA_016904865.1 Pissodes strobi | reverse complement strand
CACCCACTGCGCAGTGGGTGGAGCCTATAACATGTGGCTGGTATACACATATATTTAATACTACTATATGGTGAGTCGAGCCAAAATTCGTCAGAAATCAAAACGAGATAGAATGATCGATGTGTACTTTCAGCGTTGAGCGCAAGTCAATTATTTCAACCAATAAGCGTTGCCCCTTCGATTATCGATCGCCTCCACGTGTGCGTGGTCGTATAGAGCGCCGAATTGTCAGCTGGTTTGCTGTTTTGTTGTTTATTGCCGTTTACCATATATTTAATAAATATATGCCGTTTACAGTATTAAAGTCATTGTGAGTCGTTCATTTTGATGTTTACTGTTTGCTTGGTACTTTACTCAAATCGCTATACTTACTTTGTTTATTGTTATTTCGAGGTTTTTGTTGTTTGTTGCCGTTTACAGTCGTTCATTTTGGTGTTTACTGTTTGCTTTGTACTTTACTCAAATGCCTATACTTACTTTGTTTATTGTTATTTCAAACTTGGACAATTTGTCGGTGTGAATTTGTAGTGAAGATGCCAATCATAGAATACAATTATGTAAATTAATTATGGATTTGTACAGAAATGTGAGATTTTTCCATGAAGCCAAACAAATGTCGTCTAAAGAAGAATACCTATAATATAAGACAAAAATACATTATTTTATTTAAGGGGCAATAAAATTTGAAGTGTGATAATATCATGTTTTATTTACCTCTTAACCCAAAAATATATAAATGAATATCTGCAGTTACATCCCGTTTGAAAACTAAGGTTCATATTGTTTTGTAATCATATGTTGTTTTTCGATTATTTCTATCCACCACAAACATCTATTCATTTTTGGAATATCATTAAAATTATACGACAAATAAATTTCCTAAATTATATTGCTAACATAAATACTAATTTATGATGAGGGCGTTTCACACTGACTTGGATTTCAAAACGTACATACCATATTTATGATTTTAATATGTGAAATATACTATACTATTTGCCTCGCTAGCTCATGCGCAAATCAACCAAAGTACACATCAAGCAAGTGCAATGAGTGCGACAAGTACATCCTCGGCGAACTGCAGTTCCATAGTAAACAAGCTTGACACACGATATAGTAGTATTAAATATATGGGTATACATATACAAAAGCACCTTCTGTGCGCCTAATACCACGCCACATCTCATTGTACATACATGTAAATAGTAAATGTTGTGCTGTTCATATAAAACCAGGTTTTTTCATAGAGTTTTTCCTGGATTCAATGCCGCAATAGTTAAGTTATTTAGTCAACCATAGATTTCATGCACTAGCACTTGTAGAGCTACGAATATTGTTAATACCATTGAAAGGCAAAGCCTAAATAATGTGAATACATAAATGTAATTAGGATAAACTAGCATAGCTGTCTGCCTGCGTGCAGAGCGAGTGTTGGGTGGCTAGCGAGTAATAAACTCGTCTAGCTTACAGAAACCCTACCTCGTAGGATAGTGTAGTTAGTTAAACCATTCTTTGTAAACAGTAATGTCCAATAAAGATGATGCTTGCTTGCTTGCTTGCTGCTACTACCACAGAATATTCTGTGTCACTACAATGTCTGCGCAGCATTAAACGACTGTCGCCTATTTTATTTGTTTTGTTTCTTGGAGCAATAGTACATAATTTATATACAGTATCCCGCTATCGTTATATATTAAAAATGCATTCCGATATTTATTTCCGATCTTATTTTTAGAGGCTAATAATCTGCATTTTGCTGAGTTACAACCATCTGATTTAAGCGACATGATAATCATAAAAGCCGTCCAGGATTGGCTGCGTTGAGCTAACCAGCAGCGGCATGAAAATGAAAGTAGAAGAAAAAGTAATGAATAAGAATTAGAGTTTAAAGCATCTAGCCTTGGTGTTACATTTTTTCTACTTACTTTGATGACATATTGTTCAGTTATTTTTTATTTTCTGGTTTTCATATTCTCTTAAACTTAACTCATTTTACTTACTATAGTTACTTAGTTATTTTTGGTTATTTACTTTTCATCATGGTAGCTGTAGCTGCAAGTTTCACCAATATATTTTATATTTGAATATGTTAATACAAAATATATTCTGTTTTGTCTTATATTTGGAATTCATGTACTATAGTTAGCGATTTATCTTATAGTTTCAGGTTACAATAATACATTTGATTTTTAAAATATTATAATTCATTATATAAGCTGTTTTTTGTTTTAAACATGAAATTCGCAGGTGCTATATTTATCGTCGTTTATTATCATTCATGTTTTATATTGATAACTATATGAGTTGCAACAGCACATTTTATTTTTTAACTATACCCACGTTAACATCATATTCTTTTTTGTTTTAAACTTTAAATGCAGGCTACTTGTGGTTTTAGTCAAGATATAAAACGAAGATGTGTAGGTATGTGTTTTCCTTATCCAATGTCCAATTATGTATTTGTTCTCCTAGGGTTAGTTTGGGTTAGTTATTTTTAAAACTCAAGCATGCCTTGATAGGTTATATAACACACTGCTGCAGTTTTCCAAGTGTGAGCGCACGAGTGATGTATAGACAGTTACCATAGCTCCAATGTCAGTAAAATCAGCTGTATTTCTTTTTATAAATCCCAACATTTTTAAAGCTTTATTTCTAATAACTTCAATGTTTTGAGAAATAATACCAAGATCTTTAATTAAGTTTACATTTTCAAGTGGAGTATTGTTTATAAAGTAATTGCTGACTATATGCTTGTTAGATTTTGAGAATTGAATATATTTACACTTATCTGTGTTAAGGATCATTTTATTTTCTTCACTCCATTTAAAAAATCGATCAAGGTCACTTTGAATCTGTAATGTTGAGCTATTATCTGAAAGAGGTAAGTAGATCTTAACATCATCAGCATATATAAGAAAATAACAGAACTTAAAACATTGGGATATGTCATTTATAAAAATAATAAATAAGATTGGTGCCAAGTGAATCTTTACAATTTGCTCTCTCCCAGAGAGATAAGACCTTAACCTTCACAATAAACCTCCATGCACCCCATAGCAAAAGAGCTTCTCAATCAAAATATCTATATTTAATTTGTCGAATGCTTTCCCAAAATCTGTATATATTGAGTCAACTGAATGCCCATTTTCAAATGCCTTAATTATATGCGTATGCTAGACTAGAAGATTAGACGTTATAGATCTACCTTGACAAAAGCCATGCTGCTGTGTAACTATGATATTTTTAAATTTTTCTTTTAAAAAGTCCGCTGATTCAAAGAGCTTTGGAATTAATGATATTAATGAAATAGGCCTGTAGTTTTCAACATTTTCTCTATTTCCACAATATTTAAAAATTGGAATTACATGTGAAGTTTTCCATTTTTTTGGAAAAATTTCCATAGTAAGAGATTTATTAAATAATATCCATTTATTAAATAATATCCATAATGGCCTAGACAGTGAATAAGCACAATTTTAAAGAAATAACGCATTTATGTTATCGGGACCAGCAAGTTTTTCATAAATATCAGAAATCTTAATATATAAACAAATTCGGTGAGCTGATTCTCTTGGTGACAGCACTAAGGCTTTGTGATGGAGTTGGTTCTACATATACGCTAGAAAAATATTGAGCAAAGGCATCTGCGATTTGTTTACCACTGTCAAAAGTTTTCTCTCTATACCTAACAATTGATGGAATATTATTCTATCTACCCCTAGACCTAATAAATCTCCAGAAAACATTAATGTTACCCTTTAGATTAGTCTCAATATTTTTGATATAAAGGCTATAATCTTGGTGAACCTTTTCTTTGCATAATTTACGTAAATGACAGAATGAAGCATAATCCACATTTGAATTAGTTCTCTTATATTTTGCATGCAGCTCTTTTTTTTCAAAAATCATACCCTTAAGTTCAGGGGTAAACCATATGGGAAATTTAAAATTACTTTTTATTAGCAACGTAGACACATAAGTCTCAAAACAGTCCAGGAGAACACCATAAAAACATTCAACATCATCATCCAAGTCATTCACCAATAGGGCATCCCAGTTAAAATTAATCAATGAGTTGTTAAATACATTGAAATCCGCATTTTTAAAATCATAGATTTGTTCTTCAAATTGCAAAGCTTCATAAGTGCTAACATTCTGAATACTTACAACAAGTGCTGGGTGATGTTTGTCGCATGGCAGGAGAACATCATCAGCACAATTTACCTTACTAAGACTAGGATTATTAGTGAATACTAGATCCAACAAGACACCATTACAATTTTGTATTGAGTTTATTTGAACACAGTTGGAAAACAGCATAGAGCCAAGAAGAATATCACCAGAGGCAGTCTGTCTTCCAATGCCACTCTCAAAGTTGGTTTCATCCAGATGCTTAAGGTGGAGCAGGTTGTAATCACCCATGATGTACATGACTTCGGAGCTGTCACTAAAGTTTTCAATATTGTTGCAGTGACCTTCATATTCCAATGCATTGCTCTGGGGGGACAATATACTGCACAGAAATAGACCGACTTAACTCTGCCAATTGATACAGAAAGCCACACCTCTTCATGTTCACATGTCAAATTTTTTATTTCCACTTGTGTGCTTTAAACTTTTTCGTTACTGCAATTAAAACACCCCCTCCTCTGGATTTGCCCGTTGCAATGATATCTCTGTCTCCTCTAAAAATTGAGTAGTTCTGTAGAGCTAGTTCCGAGTCATTAAAATCTGGTGTCAACCATGTTTCACTGAGTACAATTATATCATAAGATGCCATGGACACATTGTCTGAGAACTACCTTAGTTTAGTTCTGATGCCCCTTGTGTTCTGCTAGTAAATCGTAATATCATTAACATCATTAGAACCTTCGACCCGGCTCGGCTGGGCCTCTCTTTTAAAAAAGGGTCTTCCTCGTCCTGATGGTTGATTCCTCGTGGAAAAGTTAAAAGGCTTAACAATGAAATTTTCGGGCCATATGCCGCTATCAAACAATGCTGTCCTGACACTCGAATTCACAGAGAGCTTAAAAGATGCAACATGCAGGCTCTGAGATGACAGCTTCTCACAGATCAGGGCTTCAATGTTGTTGGACTTCAAATAATTTGTTACCTGATCCGGTGTGGTTCCTGCTTCCAAGTTACCTATGTAGCACCAGAACTGTTCTTCCGCAGCTACAAGTCCAGTGGAGGTTTTGTTTGTACCCCTAACTTGAGTATTAAGGTTACCAGGCTGATTAGATCCTGACGGATATTCAGGTTGCATGATGAGACCATAATTATGAGCTGATTTTAAGGTCGTTGCGGTTGAGTTTACTGGATAGTTTACTGATACCAATGCCGAGTTGATAGCTTTACTTGCTTGCTCACGTGTAATTTCATGGACTGTCGGTGGCTTGAAAAAGGTAGCAGCATGTCTTCATGGAATTGATAAATTCTTTGTTTGTCTCCTGAATAAGACTAATGTGTGAGCTGAAGGATTTAGTTAGCTCAGTGTTAATCCTTTCTGAAAAAAATACCAATTTTTCCTCAAGTGTATCTTGCAGTGAGGAAGTAATGGAAGACACAACTTCAGAAACTGCCCTGTCAGAACCGTCCTGTCCATCCTTGGTTTTTACAGATATGTCTTCTAGGGTTTTTTGTACTTCATTCTGCGTTGATTTCAAAGCTGCACTGTCTTTGGCCATATCAGCCTTGTTCACTTTTAGTTGCATTTCGTTTTCAGTAATCCTTACTCTCGCCTTAAGATTTGAGATCTCCTTCTTATGTAGTAAGATTTCTTGCTGGAGGGATTGTATTTGCTTCAACGCCCACAGTGACTCCTTGAAGAGAGGTTTACAATCAGGACAAGTATAGATTAGAGTTCTGGTTGAACTGGGAATAACTCTAATTTCTTGCACTTGCAAATTGTTGTGTTTATCGCATATGACTTGGTTACACAAATCACAAGGATAGCCGAACGTTCTGACCTTTTCCCTATCCACTTTTAATATGCATTCAATGTTGCATTTAAAACAATTTGCCATTGTAAACAAAAAGCAATCTCTCTTATTATTTGTTTACAAATATTGATGACGTATCTCTCATGGTAAATGGGAAAATGGTTTAGGCCAAAACCCCTTAGAGTAAGGAAGAAGACGTGTGGAAGAGGGTCTGTGGGCAAATGTAATGTGGCAACACTGCGAAACAGCTGTCCCTGGGTCCTGGGTTAATTAGGTTAGGTTGATTTGTAAACCAAACGAAGATGTTCTCTCAGAAGTACGAGGGCGCTCTTACAACAAACACCGAGAAGTCGGGGCAGCAAACACTTTCACAGGCTTTTAAGACTAGGATTCATCGGATTCTGCACTATTTAACTTTAAAACAATCCACAAAACGCTATAAATTAACAAAAACAGTTAGCACAAAATACGCACGTTTTAAACGTCAAACGTCAAACAACCATTTGTCAATGGTATGACTAAAGGGTCGGCAGTAGAGATGTGTCATTCGCGAATGATTCGATCATTTTATTTCAATCACTTCAAAGTATCGAATGATCGAATCCTGCGCAGCCGGAATCAATCAATCGCCACAACTCACGAGTCTCAACGCTTCGGGGCGTCGGGCATCGATAAGCAAATGAACTGATTGACGCCGATTCGATATTTGATTGACGCCGATTCGATATTTGATTCACTCGTCGCGCGGTTGAATGTAAGAAAGAAAGAAAATTCCTATTAATGCAATAGGGTGAATGAAACAAGGATTATAACTGTTAGGTATTTTAATTGAAATGGAAACACGTTTATATATTAGTTGTAACATTGTTTCCTTAAACAATGGTTGCAATAAAACATTGAAATAAGCCTTAATAAAAAATAAAACGCTAAAAAGTTAAAGGTTGTGGTTTAAAAATAAAATTTTTGTCGCTTTTTCCGGCTTAAGTCGCCTTGGTTTTTCGCTTATTGTTTCAGCAGTTTTCAAAAATATACGTTTGCAAGGAACAGATATTGTTGCTATGCACAATCGTCTCCTCATTAATTTATATAGACGATAATATATATTTCTCCTTTCTTCCCAAGAGTGCAATGGATCTTCGGTTCTTCTTATAAGAGGCTCATTGCTATATTCATCTACCTCGATTATACTTGCTGCTACAGGGTTTTCTACAGTTAAAACATTTTTAACAGAATTGTCAAAATCTTCCCGTATAGCTGATTTTATTTCGGCATCGGTCGAGTCTACGGTGGTAGGTTCCGAAGCAGTAGGCCTTTCTAAAAAAAGTTTCTATATGAAAAGATGCAATTTTGGATTTTATTTTTTTAATATAGCCTCATAGTTAGCGGCAGATGAAAAAGCATATTTTTTGAAGCGAGAATCGAGAAAAGTCGTTTGGGTCATGAATTCATGTAACTCTACATTTTTAAATCTTTCTGTGACTCCTGATATAAATTTTGTTAGCAATCGTGTTACTTCTGGTGGATTCTGTATACTGTCTGCTAAAAATCTTTGTAAATGTTTCTTCATCGATTTGACAAATAATATCACTTTAGAAATATAGACTGATTTTTCTGCACTGACTTCTTCAGTGATATCATTGAATAACTTAAGGACTTTTCTAAAATAGTCCAATCAGATGGTAACACAGTATTAAGATGTGGTGATCAATAGCCAGCAATCCAACAACAGTATTTTTACTTATTAGTATTCTATATATCATATCATACGTAGAATTTCATCTTGCTTTAGCTTAAGTTCTGGCAATCCCATTTGTTTTTGCGAATTTCTTAATGTTGATAAGGCACTGGAACTGGATTTAAAAAACCGCACAACAGCCTTTACCTTCTCTACCTGTATTTTAATTTCCCCTATTGCATTCTGTAGGACCACATTTAAAGTGTGTGCGAAGCATGCAAAAAACCCAAGTTAGTCATTCTGATGGCTGCTGTTATGTTTGCCGCGTTGTCAGACATAATACATGTGATTTTAGTTATAAGAGCAAATTCATCTGCAACAAAATTAAGCTGCTCGGATAATTTCTTTGCAGTATGGCGTTCATTAAATGGACAGCAGCCCAGAAGGTAGGATTTAAGGTACTTTTTTTCCTTTGTCAGTATCAATAAAATGAGCTGTGATGGCAATGAAACTTTTGATTGTTTAGCGATGTCCGTCCATCTGTAGTTAGACATACACCATCGATCTGTAATATATTTTTTTAAATTTCTTTTTTAACGCTATTGTACATTCTGGGTATTAACCTATTTGAAATTGTTTTTCTGTCCGGCATTTTATAAGTACAGGGTACAGCATGAAAACGACTTTTTGAATTCAGGGTCTTCAACAACTTTAAACGACTGGTACTCCTTCACAATAACTCGAATTAGCTGTTCGTCTAATTGCTTAGATTTACTAAGAGCTATTGGTCGGTGAATAAAATTTGTTAGAACATCCTGAGTTTGTACACGGGAAGTAGAAGGAACTAGGATTTTGTTTTTAGCAGCATCTTCGGTCGGATTTGGTGATTTGTACGAAGATGAGGTACTTGGAATATCTGCAAAGTTTGAAACTTCTTGAGCCTAATCCTCCAGAGTTATTTCATAACGTTCACGTCGTCCGTAAGTTGTTTTTTTGGATGGAAATACTTTTATGAACAGATTTTAAATGTCGAGAAAGATTTGCGGTTGCGCCTCCACCAAAACTTAATAATTTATTGCAGTAACCGCATTTAGCTTTTCCATCGTTAACAATGGTAAAATGTTTCAAAATTTCACTTCTTTTATTTTTATAAATCTGACATTATACTTAGTTATTTAACCATAATAGGCCCTTGCTTATATTTCTTATCTGTGTATTTTCACAGGAGACACCACCACCAAAACGAAATATTAGATATCAGTAATTTGTCATTTGACGCCTTAAATTATTATTATTTTATAGATCTAGCGGTAAAACTAAAACGTAAATTTTTCAAGATGTGCACTGCGCAGATCCTATAAATTTTATGTTTTACAACTTTTCTATATTTTAGACAATAAGGTACGTCACCGACAGTTAATATCACACACATTTACAACTAACATAAAATTAACACCATAAACCGACTAAATACTTAAAAAAATACCCAACCCTACTTTAAGAGCTCCAATGTCTCAAACTAACCAACAGAATTACACTCTTAGGGGAAACCCACAATTTTCCAGTGCACCAATGGCAAAGACCGAATTTTCCAAGTTAAGCAATAAACATGCATACCAAGACACATACCGGAGGGAAAATATTTAACAAACCAACAAGTATTTGGAAAAGTCAAAGTAAATTTTTGGAAACCACGTGGAGAAGTTCCGAAGGAAACTCTAACTCCCATGTCAATAGTCACAAGACAAACATGTGCCCAACAACGTGATAACATAACAACTCACAGCTCAATGTCATGAAATAATCATCGATATTATCAACAAAGACCGGTATACTTACAATCTTCTTCCCCAACTGTGTTCCAAAGCCAATCCAAACCAACTTTTTATTCTGAAGAATTACACTTTACTAACGGGACAGAATATGGTCAATCTGAAGAAAATGATCAACACTTGATTGAAAATGATGATTTTCTTTTCCCACCAGAGACCATTGATATAGAAGATATTTCAGAACAGTGTCAACAATCAGAAGAAATAGATGCTGATCAAGAAGAAAATTTTACTCTACCAGCCTCTGGAAACAAGATCACCTAGAGCTAAACACTACAGACCAACGACGATTACCATATATCGTCATTAATGGGTTTGATAAACCATTGAAACTTTTGTTAGATTCTGGAAGTCATATATCTCTTATTAATCCTCATTTAGCCAGGGAATATTTTTCCAAACATATAATAACCAACCCAGTTACTATTAAAACTTCGTGTGGTCAACAGTTAGCTAAATATGAAACACATATACCAGCATTCAAAGAACTTGAAACTGATGAAATAATTATTTTTACGCTTTTTTGATTTCCATCCGTACTTTGATGGGTTAATTACTTTCAGAGATCTCAGAAATATGGGATTTAACTGGTACTTCCAAGAAGGATTTCTGGAAAGAAAAAAAGTCAAAATACCAGTATTTCAATGTTCACCAAGTAATTACAGTCTCTTCAATATAACTTTAAATGAAAACGAAATTTTGAAGACAAAACTTCCCACAAATGCAATGACAGATGGTGAATATTACATTCCAAAGTAAGAAATAAACAACCATTGCTTTAACCTGAATCCATAACAACTGTACAAAATGGGCAATCTGATTTCGAAATATATAATGTACACAGCAACGATACTTACGTAAATTTAAAATTTCCGCTTCAAGTAGAACCAACTAACAACTTTGAAATATTCAAAGGCAAAATTGTCAACTATGAGCCTTATTTAAATCAAGGAGAAATTGAAAACTTATTAAGATTAAACCATTTGAATACAGAAGAAAAGGATAAATTAATTAAAGTTTGTAAGCAATTTTATACAGTTTTTCATAATTCAACAGAACCCATATCTTCAACAACAGTTACCACTCATGCTATAAGAACAACCGATGATGAACCAGTATATGTAAAATCTTACAGATTTCCTGAAATACATAAGGAGGAAGTACAAAATCAAATTTCACAAATGTTGGAAGATGGAATCATCAGGAATAGTTCGAGTCCTTGGTCCAGTCCAACATGGATTGTCCCAAAAAAACCTCACGCTAGTGGTTTAAAGAAATGGAGAATTGTTGTGGATTATAGAAAACTGAATAATAAGACCATCCAGGATAGATTCCATATCCCTAACGTAGATGACCTTCTAGATAAACTGGGAAAATCGCAATATTTTACAACATTAGATCTCGCGAGTGGTTTTCACCAGATTAAAATGCATCCAAATAGTATTGAAAAGACGTTATTTTCAACTAATGACGGGCATTTTGAGTTTCTAAGAATGCCTTTTGGGCTCAAGAATGCACCCGCTACCTTTCAAAGAATGATAAATGAAGTTTTGAAAGAACTGATAAACCGGATTTGTGTCGTATATATGGATGACGTTATAATATGTTCAAGTACACTAGATGAACACATTCATAATCTCAAACAAGTATTCACAAAATTGCAACAACATAATTTAAAAGTGCAATTGGATAAGTGTGAATTCATGAAAAGAAAAGTGGAATTCTTAGTGACCCCAAACGGCATCAAACCAAATCCTCGTGGAATAGAAGCTATCAATAATTATCCAATTCCTACGACACATAAGCAAATTAAGTCATTCTTAGGAATGATTGGCTATTACAGAAAATTTATTGACAATTTATACAAAATTATAAAACCACTAACAAATTGCCTTAAAAAGAGAAACATAACATAGTAAAGAATTTTTGGAAGCTTTTCAGACATGTAAAACTTGACTTTGTAATGATCCAATTCTAAGTCACCCTAATTTTACAAAACCATTTACTCTTACCACGGATGCAAGTAAATTTGCAATAGGATCAGTTTTAAGTCAAGATGGAAAGGCTATATGCTATGCAAGTCGAACACTCAACCCAAGTGAAGTTAATTTGTCAGTAATAGAGAAGGAATTATTATCCATTGTATGGTCCGTAAAATATTTCAGACCATATTTATTTGGACGGCACTTGAAGATAAAATCAGATCATAAACCATTAAAATGGCTTGACAATCTCAAGGAACCAAATTGAAAATTAATACGATGGAAGTTACAATTAAGTGAATACGATTATGAAATAGATTACATAAAAGGAAAAAAAAGTTCGTAGCTGATGTCCTGTCAAGAAATCCTACAGTATCATATTCAATAGATAATTGTTCTGTAATAAATGAAATAGGAGATGCAGATGACGTAATCCAACAATATGTTGAAAATCAACAAAACCTATTGACTACAGTACACTCATCTCAAGAAGCACCCTTACTAGGATTTCCATACTCAGAAACTCCTTTAAACCAGCATAAGAATCAAATGATAATAAAAGTATCCGAATT